>CM042854.1:1697921-1742921 GCA_023658055.1 Thaleichthys pacificus
CATATTCATGATCTGTGTGTTCTCTTCTAAAAGCCCTAAAGTGAAGTCTCCAAAGCACAAGGATGTATGTGTGTACGGTGTGTGTGTGTGTGTGGTGTGTGTGTGTGTGAGAGTGTCCTGAGTGCTTTGTGGAGCTCCCATCTTTACATAACCACATCACCAGACCCTAACCCTAACCCTCACCAGCAGCACATGGGCTCTCCCTTGCAGCACGCCTGGGGACGACACTCTACAAAAACAAGACTGTCTTACTCATATACACACACACTCTCTCACACACGCACTCATCGAAAAAGATAAGATGCATACAGAGGAGGCTGCCCTTGTGAGACGAACCAAACGCACCCACTAGCAGACTTGTACCTGCTCTGATTAAATACTAGCCACCAAAACACAACTACTTGGGGTCAGATACTTGGGGTGAACTTGATTTATACCACCCCGTGCAACGACAACAACAGATCAGGCCCCTAACCCCAGTTACCCAGGTCTACAGACATCTACACAGTAGACTAGAGTCATTAACTCTGGTCTATGTAGAATGAGTGACCGAGGTCTGCTATTTGAGTCATAGACAGCAGCCAACCAGGGCCAGGGCTGGGGCAGAGGGTGGCCTGATTGGCTCCTGGGTGAGGTGGTCTGATTGGCTGCAGGCTCCAGGGTGAGGGGGAATGTAGGCCAGTCGAGGAGACGGTGGCCCTGATCGCATCTCTCCACTCATAACCCAGATACACTGATCTGTAGTCTGTAGGGAGCTGTTCCTGCTGAACCACACACACACACACTCACACTCACACACACACACACCCACACACTCCCTGTGTCTCTGTCCTCACAAGGAAACTGTGAGATCAGGGTGTTAGTCTGCGTTGTGATGAAGCTACAGGACAGAGAAACCTGCCTGTACAGATGATGTGTCAGCACATCCAGCAGGCCTCCAGGCTGCTCTGATTCACTGAGAGTTGTTAACTGACAGAATAACATTGTGCTGTAACATATCGCAGGAGAGGCTGAAACTGCATCACTGCTCAACTCTCTCAGTGTCACGACTGACTGGCTATTAAATACACACACTCACTCACTCACACACTTTTTGAGGTCATGCCGTTTCTCCCAGCTTACACACACCTGACTGGTCATGCGATGTGCTTACAGACACAGACAATGAGCACACACACACACACACACTTTAAAGAGCAGCACACACACACACATAGACACACGCACATTTTGCTCTCCATCGCAAACCCTTAGGGTGAAGGTGGGATTTAAGTGATTGACAGATGGATTATCCAACTAATCATCCAGAATATGGGAAGGAGTAATTAAGCCCCGCAGAGCTGTGAGCTGACTAGAGAGTTCCCCCATCTCTGCTGTGGGCTCCACTAAGTTAGAGGTGAAGAGCACAGCTCTACTCTAATCCCTGTTCTCCTTCCTCTCATTACGGATAGAACCATCTGTGAGAACTATCTGAACATTCTAGAAGGTTAGAAGTTCCAGAAACAGCCTTTCAGAATGTTTTGGAACCTTGACGCTAGTAAAACTCTTCTATCTGAATGTTCTAGAAGGTTAGAAGCTCCAGTGTCCTGGAGCGTTAAACTCTCCGGTGACGTTCCACCCCCTGGTCTGTTCTACCTGGTGAGGGGGTGGCGGGGGGCACTCTGCATACACATCATCCCACAGCTCCTCCATCTCCGCCTGGTCCAGACCCCCCTCCAGCCTGATCAGGGGGGCCTCTAGATCGGCCACAGCACCGTGGATCTCCCCTTCCTCCTCCAGACCTCCGTATGCCACCCCCAGCTCCGGCTCAGGGAAGCCCAGCCGGGGAGCTCCGTTGCTGGGGCTCTGGCGGTGCAGCACTGGGAGCCTGCTCCCCTTGGGGCTGAGGACTGGCCGGTAGACAGCACAGCTGTGGGCCAAGCAGAGCGTCAGGGAGAGGCGGGAGGCCGACCCGGGCCTCATGGGGCCTCCCAGGGGCTCCTCCGAGAGGCAGTCCGAGGCCTGGTCTTCCTGGACCTCCAGGTGGAACCCTGGCTCCGCGTGTCCGTCTCTGGAGGCAGGCGTGTGGGCAAGCTCTCCGGCCGCCTCCAGGGACTCCATGGAGGGGCTGGAGCTGGCCCTGCCCACCAGGGTGCGCTCGCTGTCCGAGGCCCGCGAGGGAGGCTTGGAGCCGGGGACCAACGTGAGGGAGGACGGGGGCTCCTCGGAGGCCTCCTCCTTCCCCCTCCCACCCCCCATCACACTCCCACCAATCACGCTCGCCGAGTAGCGCGTGGACGGCCCGCAGGAAATGCTCCTCGCCAGCTTCCTGGGCACCTTGCAGACCGCCTCGTAGTCCGCGTCCGCCACGCGCCACGCCAAGCAGCCGCGGCACCTCCGGGGGGCGCCCCCCGCCCCGCAGGGCAGCGACCCCGCCGCGACCTCCGACCCCGCCGGACACTGAGGGTGGTGACCTCCGACCTCCAGCCCCTCCTCCGCCCAGGACTCGTACAGCGAGTACACCAGGTCATCCTGCAGCAGGGCGCAGTACTTGGCGTGGGTCAAACCTGACATGTCCACCACCCCGTCCACGGCCGGCGGCCCCCCCGCGCCCCCCTCCTCCCCGTTAGTCTTCCGGTACAGTCCGCCGATGCAGTGGCGGAGACGGTGTTTCTCCTGCAGCAGGCGGTGCAGGCGCTCCAGGGACAGCGCCTCCACGCGGGCGATCACCGTGTCGAAGCGGTACATGCGGTCCAGCATGAAGGCGCACTTGGAGCAGGCGAACTCCCCGCGGCCGTCGCGGGTCAGCTCGCAGCCCAGCGCGTGAGACAGCAGCACCTGCAGGTTGAGCTTGGACGCCGGGTGGAAGATCCAGCGGCGCTGGTTGCCGCAGAGCTCGCGGGCGCAGATACGACACACCTCCTTCATCCTCACGTCTAACATTCCGCGGTTGGGGATGATGGCGGTGGTGTTGGCGGGCGGTATGTGGTTCTACTCCTTTCGGTTCACTATGTTCTACAGGACCTCCATTTCCACCTCAGGAATGCCTTAACACCATGTTGCTGCCTCTCCCCTTGAAATAATCTGGAATTATTTTGAATTCAATTCTTCTCCAATAGAGAACAGCTTTGGCTATGGACCAGTCCAGGTGTAACCAGTTTGACCCCTAACACGTCACATCCGTGTTTCTCTCCTCCTCTTATGTCCTTCTGGATGACGGATTCAATACGGACCCAAACAAACAAGCCACCATGTGGTCTCAACGCTCGCCCTCAGACTTGATCAATTAATTAATCATGGATAAAAATAGCTTTAGCCTGTGGCGGAATTTGAGACTGAGGAAACTGATGGCAAGGTAGAGAGAAAAGCTACAAAAAAGTCAAATGATTTGTCAATATAGCTTTGTTCTCTCAGAAACATGCGGAACCCTGCTCCTCTTCACGCCGCGAGGCTGGACGTGAGGTGAATGATCATTATGGTCTGTCCACCGGACCAGTTCAAATCGCCTTGAATTTGTTAATCGATAGAAATCCAGCAGAGAAAGAACAGCGACGTCACTGGACTGTTTTCTCTCCGTTGTCCTTCGTTTCTCTCAGTACCAAACACGCGAAGCGCACGTTCCTCTGCATCATAGGTTGTCATCGGAGGCTCGCGCTGTCAGGTTGCTCGTGACCGGTTGTCCCGTATACGGACACCGACAATACCGGTGATCCACAGACTAACACGGCAACTTTACAATCGTAATAACGTCCTCCAATATCCGTCATTCAGTTACCGATAACCGGTCTAATATCGGAGCCAGAGCGCGACCGTCCCACTGCGCTTAGCCAGATAACGATGTGCCATCTCCGTAGACTGGCTAGACCTGCACCCACGGGCGGAGCGCACCACTTCCGTGAAATAGGGGTCAGAAAATATCACGGCATCCACGCTCCAACACGGCGAAGCTGCTCCGAGATGCACGCGGACAACCCAACAGAACACAACTTCAAAATAAACTGCAGTCATTCATAATTCAGCGTAAACGTTGTCAAAGATTAAGATTTAAATGTAGCTTCTCGTTCTGCGGGATCCCCCGGGAGAAGTGCATTATCATAGCCCAGTCCACTGTCCGCTTCATTGAATAGGTGAAATGTCACTACCGTAATAGCGTAGTAACGCGTTAGTGACGCTCTGTAAATTAGATAACCTATTATCACTAGATCAGGCCCACATTCACCTCACGGTACTACCGTTACTACACTGAATATGAGACCGTTTGAGATATGAGACCTAACATATATTTTACAAGCAACATATATGTCATTTTCCGTCCTAGTCAATCCTTAACGCAAATTCTCGAATATAACATTTTAAAGATAGTATGTATTCCCACACCAAGCGGATACATTATTAATGTTATGTCTGAAATTCAATATTCGGTCAATCAAAAAAAGAATTCGCCTCTTCAAACAGTGTGTTCTGGAAATCGTTCGGCTTTATTAAAGTGTACACTCTCTCTCACGTACAAACACTCTCTCTCTCTCTCTCTCTCTCTGTCTCTCTCTCTCTCACACACACACACGCAAACACGCACAGCCCGAGGGTTGACTTGGACTCGTTTCCAGTGTACCGACAGATCCTGTCTAACCTTTCCTTGTATTTCTGAAGCTCATTCAAATGCATAGCCAAGCTTAGGTGTGTTGATCATACAGCTATTATTAATACACCCTGCAGCAAGATGAGGAATGTTCCAGAACATTCAGAATGGAACTCAACTGAAATCACATTTGACCATGTAACGTTCTAGAACATTCAGTCAGACAGAGTTCTAGATGGAACCCAGATGTACCACATTCCATTATCGCTCAATTCAGGATTCAGTGGAGTAGTACATACATACAGAACTGCACAAAGCTTGATAACATCTTTTCACAGACGCAAAATATACCAACTGTTTTCAACTTGTCAGAAAAAAACCTTCAAATGTGATCAAATTTGCTTCATGCCTTAGAAGTAGCCACTTAGCAACAGCAGAACAGGTCAGGGTTTGTGTTTAAACAGCCACCCTCGTGTGGTGCAGTACCAGAGGAGGATCACAGCCAGGATGAACACATCTCATTCCCTCAATGACCCCAGAGAGCTGTCCATCTGAGAGACTAGCCTCCACACAATGACCCCAGAGAGCTGTCCATCTGAGAGACTAGCCTCCACACAATGACCCCAGAGAGCTGTCCATCTGAGAGACTAGCCTCCACACAATGACCCCAGAGAGCTGTCCATCTGAGAGACTAGCCTCCACACAATGACCCCAGAGAGCTGTCCATCTGAGAGACTAGCCTCCACACGATGACCCCAGAGAGCTGTCCATCTGAGAGACTAGCCTCCACACGATGACCCCAGAGAGCTGTCCATCTGAGAGACTAGCCTCCACACGATGACCCCAGAGAGCTGTCCATCTGAGAGACTAGCCTCCACACGATGACCCCAGAGAGCTGTCCATCTGAGAGACTAGCCTCCACACAATGACCCCAGAGAGCTGTCCATCTGAGAGACTAGCCTCCACACGATGACCCCAGAGAGCTGTCCATCTGAGAGACTAACCTCCACACGATGACCCCAGAGAGCTGTCCATCTGAGAGACTAACCTCCACACAATGACCTCACATGCTGAAGGGGGGAGGGGAGGAGGAGAGGAGGAAAGAGAGGAGAATATAGGTGGGGGGGATTAAAACTGGTTACCAAGACAACCACTTAGCCTTACTAGAGCCAAAGACACTAGATAGGGCGTTCCTGCTCACAGAGATGCATGACTGTGAAAGAAGCCCAGTCATTGGCTGATATCTGCTATGCCGTGGGGAAAGAGTCTTTCCGATTGGCTGCATGTGAAGATAAACAGGATGTACAGTTTTGATTGGTTTGTGTCGGCCACCATGGAGACATCCCATAAATCACACCAAACGACTGGCCTCATGAGTCACTCACTGGAGCGGCACCAACAATGCATGTTGGGTAATCTGCAAGTGTCCTTGCGTGAGGGGGGATATTTCAACCATAAATCACCGCTCATGGAGGACCTTGGAGAGGCAACATAACTGACATCACATATTTTCATTGTGTGTTTGTGTCCAAATAGAGAGACAGAGAGAGAAACAGAAAGTGATCGAGACACAGAGCTACACCCACAACAGGAATGCAACAACACAAGCACAAGGACTGTCTAGTGAACAAACATAATCATAACACTCTCAGAACAGAAGTTTCAGAACATTCCAGGATGTGACAGTGACGTTTGGAACTACATGTCCCAGAGTGCACAGCGCTCAGCCGTGGTCTCCAGGGCGACCAGGCGCCTGTGTGAAGCCCCGCGGAGGAGAAGGCAGATGATCATGCTCTCGTGGGGTGACTCCAGAATACCTCAGGTCTCCCTGCAGATTCTCCTCTCTCAACTGTTAACGCAACATACATTATATTGTACTATAAAAAATACTTAAAATAGACAATGTGAGATATTTAACAAGACTTAATGTTCCAAGGAACAAGACTTTAATGTTCTTAATCATCAATATATTCTCTCTCCCTGTCTCTCACTTAGGTACAGCTGGTATTACAGTTGATCTCATTGGCTGAGGTGTTTGGGGAGCCAATTAGAGTGCATGTCTGAGAAACAGGGCACCTGATATGTGTGTGTCAGTCTCTCTCAGCAGAAGGTCACTCTGACCTCCCCCACCCTGCTGAAATATGACACGGCACACACACACATGCGTGCACACAAACACACACTGGCCTGCATGCACACACTGGCCTGCAGGCACACAAACACACACTGGCCTGCATGCACACACACTGGCCTGCATGCACACACACACATACACGCACACAAACACAGGCCCGCACACACACATCCCCGCTGAATGTTGATGTCAATACACCTGTGTGTGTGTGATACACAGCTAGATCAGGGAACGAAGCCTCAATATGAGTCTTTTTCTGTCGACCGCAGACACACACAGAGTGGCCTCTCTCTCACACACACACACACACACACTCACTCATAAAACACACACCAACACACAAGTGTATGTAATTTCTCAATACAGCTTCGCCGGGTACGCAGGTATTGAGCAGTTTGAGTCAAACTGAAACTCAGCTCTGTTATAGCAGTTTGCCACACACACGCACACAGACACACACACACACGCAGACGCAGACGCAGACACACACGCACACACACACACACACACACGTGTGGGAACACCCACTCGCTGCAGGTGAAATCTGAGTGTAGGGAGCAGAGCAGTCAAGCTGATTTGCATTCCTCAACTCCAGCTTATTTACAAGGTAAAACACACACACACACACACATCGATGCACACACACGCACACACACACACACACACACCAGCCAAGAGATGCCAGGAGAAGGGAAGCTGATTCTGAGAACATGAGCAACTCGTATCGCCTCTCTTCACTGATCTGCAGCTGTTCTGCGTGTCATACGTGCAAGGGAAGTGGTCCCCTCAGTCAAATATACGATACGACGACATTTAGGATTCTGTGGCTGCAGCATTCTGCTATTGAGATAAATAGTCGGTAAATAGGTCAATATCTGGCCAACATTTGCATTTCGAAAAGGTTAGAAGATCAAGATAGTGCATGTCAGTTCATTCGAAAATCTGGGGAAAAATGTTCGAGAGAAGAGACAACTTTGGCATTCTGTTATTAGTTAAATATTCCAAGTTACGGCCAGTTCACGGTAAATATTTGTGGATAGTTTAAGCTTCCTGTCTGTGAAGTTTTATGTTGGAGAACACTTGTTGACGTTCTGGAAAACGGTCTAAGTTACAGCAACAACTGTCTCTAGCAACACAACACTCAGGGAATCTCCAGAAATTCTGTGTCTCCAATTTTAGTTTGCGTTGTGAAATCTGTAACCCTGAGGTCTAAGATGAGTTCTGGTGGAGGACAGACCAGGAGTATCGATCGCTCAAACCAACCAGGGTAATCATTAACAAAACACTGCTAGCTAAGGAGAGGAGAAGTCATGTGCTTTCTAGAATGCCAGCAACGATTGACTCCATGTTAACATACTATGTAATTACATGATTTTACTTTTTTTTATATCCAGGAGATCCCATAGAGAGTTGCGGGGGGATGGGTGTCCAGACAGCGTTTATTAAACGATTAAATTGTTTATTAGAGGTTTAGAAAGGCCGCTAGGAAATGACAAGTCCACAGAATTCCAATGTACCTGCACTTGATGCAAATGGAAATCAACTTACAACTTGAAAGTTGAACCAGAAACAAGTGAGTAGAAGGGACAACTAACATTCACACTGTCTAATGGACACTTAACCTTCCGGTTCATCTGTGTCATAAGACAGGCTCACTACACAGTCAGTGTCTGTGTCATAAGACAGGCTCACTACACAGTCAGTGTCTGTGTCATAAGACAGGCTCACTACACAGTCAGTGTCTGTGTCATAAGACAGGCTCACTACACAGTCAGTGTCTGTGTCATAAGACAGGCTCACTACACAGTCAGTGTCTGTGTCATAAGACAGGCTCACTACACAGTCAGTGTCTGTGTCATAAGACAGGCTCACTACACAGTCAGTGTCTGTGTCATAAGACAGGCTCACTACACAGTCAGTGTCTGTGTCATAAGACAGGCTCACTACACAGTCAGTGTCTGTGTCATAAGACAGGCTCACTACACAGTCAGTGTCTGTGTCATAAGACAGGCTCACTACACAGTCAGTGTCTGTGTCATAAGACAGGCTCACTACACAGTCAGTGTCTGTGTCATAAGACAGGCTCACTACACAGTCAGTGTCTGTGTCATAAGACAGGCTCACTACACAGTCAGTGTCTGTGTCATAAGACAGGCTCACTACACAGTCAGTGTCTGTGTCATAAGACAGGCTCACTACACAGTCAGTGTCTGTATCATAAGACAGGCTCACTACACAGTCAGTGTCTGTGTCATAAGACAGGCTCACTATACAGTCAGCGTCAGAAAACAGCAAAATATACCGGTCAGGTTATATAAATACACCTCTACAGTACCAGAGTTGGACCTTGTGCCAGAGTCACATCACATAAATACACAACCACATCATTTGTTTACCATCGACTACAATAGCCTGACCCTGACAGAAAACTAATACCAGAATACACCAGTAATGGAGCCTGTTGATTAACACAGATCTGGCCCCATAATCGCGCTAACTCAAGCTAACCCACACTCTCATGCTAACCAATGCTAACCCAGGCTAACCAATGCTAACCCATGCTAACTGGGTTAGCACGGGTTAGACTTCACAGAGCTTAATACAACTGTGCCCCATTTGTGTGGGAGTGGTGTACCTTCCTTCTCCAGAAGGGGGCAGGCTTTCATTAACATACAATCGAATGTGACCAGCTCTCATTCAACATCATCACTTCAGCCCCTCTACTCCACCCAAGAGCCAGTTGACAGTTCACTCATCAAGCATAAGCTCTTAATCAAAGAGACAAACAAATACTGCATGTGAAAGTACAGCAGGAAATCATGGATCCATGGCATGATTTCATATTTCAGAATTTGCGTGTGCCTCTCAAAACCAGCATCATTACAAGGTAGAGTCGAGAACGTAGATGATGTCAGAATCCTCACCTGCATCTCCTGCTCGATGCGCAGTCTCTCCCTGCTCAGCTCCTCCTGGTAGAACTGGGTAGCAAAGGATGAGAGGAACCAGGGTTAGAGAGAAGGATGAGAGGAACCAGGGTTAGAGAGAAGGATGAGAGGAACCAGGGTTAGAGAGAAGGATGAGAGGAACCAGGGTTAGAGAGAAGGATGAGAGGAACCAGGGTTAGAGAGAAGGATGAGAGGAACCAGGATTAGAGAGAAGGATGAGAGGAACCAGGGTTAGAGAGAAGGATGAGTGAAGAGAGGGATGACGAAGAGGGGGATAGAGCCTCTTTAGCACCCACCCCTCTCTCCCCCCTCCAGCCCTCTCTCTCTCCTTGGCTCCCCCCTCCAGGCCTCTCTCTCACCCTCACTCCCCTCTAGCCATCCCCCCTCCCTCACTCCCCCCTCCAGGCCTCACCCCTCCCTCTCCAGCCCTCTCCCCCCCTCCCCCTCCAGCCCCGCCCCACTCCCCCTCCAGGCCTCCCCCCTCCCCTCCAGGCCTCACCTCTGCATCCCTCTCCTTCTGCAGCAGGGAGGATGAGATCTCCTCCACCTGCCCCTCCAGCTGCTCCACCCTCTGGGTTATGGCAGTCCTCTCCCCACTTAGCTCTGAGATCTGGCTCTCCTTGGAGCGCAGCGCACTGGTCAGCTCTGCGATCACCCTGCACACACACACACGCAGGAAGAGAGAAGGAGAGGGGACCAAGGGTAAGAACAATGCTGACACAAGCTGTCTGGAGAATCTGAAAGGAACAGTAAATAACTATTGGTCAAACCCCTAACGTGTGGTTTGTACCTGTCTGGGTGTGTGTGTGTGTGTGTGGTGTGTACCTGTCTGGGTCGGTGTGTGTGTGGGGCAGGAGGCTGGGGCCTGTGCCCTCCTCAGGGCTGTCCTCCATGCTGACCTCCAGAGAGAGCAGGGAGGTCTGGGACCGGGACCCAGCCAGGGGGGCTCTCCTCCCAGCCGCACTCCGGCCTAGCTGGGCCTCCTGGAGAACCAACACACACTCCGGTTAGCTGTCTCTCACTCCGAGCATGGTGGTGGGGTATGGATGTGTGTGTGTGTGTGTGTGTGAGTGTGTGTACCTGCAGCAGCATGTGGTCGATCTCCTGCTGTCGCCCCTCACACCTCTTCTGCAGCGTCGTCTCATTGTGATTGGTCAAGCTCTCCGCTGTCGTCCTATCAGATGAGGAGAAAAGCAGGTTGTTAGGAGAGCTGTAGTCAACGGCAACCTTACCGAAATCTATCTAACTATCTATGAAAGTGGGAGCGAGAGAAAAAAGAGAGAGGACGAGTGGGAGGGCGAGAGATGGAACGTTTATAACTGCTGGCAGGGCTCGACATTAACTTTTTGAGGCACTTCAAAGTGCCTTTTTTTGTCCTTTAGACAAGTACATTAACGTTTCACTTGTCCATGCACAAAAGTCACTTGTCCGGGTAAAGATTGACCATTTTATTTAAAAAACAACATTGTGTTGACGTTTCTAGCTAGCTAGCTAGCTAGCGTCGGCAGCTGTGTACCTAGCAAGCATTAGCAGCATTTGTATCGGTTAAATGTACATAGTTAAGTATCAGCTCATATTCAATTGTAAAGTAGGCTATACACCTTTTAAATACAGGGCTGCCAACGCTCACGCATTGGCCGTTAGACACGCAATTCAACCAGTTCACACGCTCTCACGCCAAACCTTGTACTTCTCACGCTAAGAAGGCAACGCCAACCAAGTAGTCCTGCTAACGTTGTAAACAGTAATGGACGAGGCACAGGCACAAGGAGTGAAGCAACATAGACGCGCGAACACCCGTGAAAGCTCGTCTCGGGGCTATTTATCTTATTTTAGATGCAGTATAAATTTAGCTAGCTTGCAAATACTGAGGATAGCCTACCGAAGTAGAGTTAGCCAATGTCGTAGCGATGCTAGCTAATGTTAGTTTGTTATCTGTATAACATTTCACTGGGTCTTACAGCGCTCCTTGATTTACTGGAATTATTATGAAATGTTATGTTCTACTAGCCATTTGCTTACTTGAGCAAGTCACAGTATTTCAAAGCCCTGATAGTGTAACAAAAATATCCACTTGTCCCGGACAAGCGGACAAGCCTTAATGTCGAGCCCTGTGCTGGGGTTGTGTTCAGGTCATGACTAAGACAGGATATGATGTCACAACCTCACTGCGTCTGGAAGCACCACACAGGATACCCTACACCTCCCCGATAATAGCAACACCACGATGAGACCCCTGCCTCCCCCCCTGGGCCTCCCCCCCCTGGGCCTCCCCCCCCTGGGCCAACCCCCCTGGGCCTCCCCCCCCTGGGCCTCCCCCCCTGGGCCTCCCCCCCTGGGCCTCACCCCCTAGGCCTCACCCCTGGGCCTCACCCCCTGGGCCTCACCCCCTGGGCCCCACCCCCTGGGCCTCAATCATGGCCATGGAACCAAAGGATTAAAACCTGTAGGATCCAACTGTGAGGTCAATTAAACGCAGCTCGATAACTTTATGGGACTTCTCAGTGCAACTCTCCCAGTGCCCCAGTTAACAGGATGAGCATGTCCTTCCTCTTCCTGGTCTGTCTCTATCTCTCTCGCTCTCTCTCGCTCTCTCTCTTTGTCTCTCTCCCTCTCTCTCTCTGTCTCTCTCTCTGAAGAGATGAATCTCTCTCTGTGTCTCTCTCCATCTGTATGTCTCTCTCTCTCTCTCTCTCTCTCTCTGTGTCTCTCTCCCTCTGTATGTCTCTCTCTCTAACTCTCTGTTTCTGTTTTAGCCTCTGCTCACTGACTCCATCACTGACGCAATCCCAGAATTCCTCCTGCTGCTCCCAGAATGGCACACGCCTCTCTGTCTGCACTCAGCTGTTATAGTCCTCCTCTCCTGCACTTAAATATACAGTATATATATCTCCTCTTATCGCAGACACAGGCTCAGATGACTGGGATTATTTTGAACCAGACTACTGCTACTGTCTGCTGTCTGTCTCCCTGCCTATCTGTCTGTCTCACTGTCTCTCTGTCTGTCTCACTGTCTCTCTGTCTGTCTCTCTGTCTGTCTGTCAGTCTTTTACTGTTTGCTACTGAAGTTTGTTCTCCATCCCTCGTTCCTGGTTGAAGTTTGGGAGAGAGACCCCTAGTGGTGGAGGGGCAGAGGGATGGAGGGATGGAGGGAGGAGTGGAAGGAAGGGAGGGTGGAGTGATAGGGGGATGATGGGAGGGGGGGATGAAGAGAAGGAGGGAGGGGTGGAGTGATAGGAGGATGTGTGTGTCAGAGAGAGCTCGACAATCTAGAGTGACAGTGTAATATGTTGATCTGCACATGCCAGGACACATGGAGGGAACAGAATGTTTCAGCACACACACACGCACGCACACACACACACACTGTCTCACAAACACATATACACACACCCACTGTCTCTCTCTCTCTCTCTCTCACACACACACACACAGTACTGTATAAGCATGATACCAGTTCCAGGTATCAGTTACCAGTTCCAGGCTGGTGGGACCTGGTGAACTGGAACACGACTGTGTCTCCCAGTCTAAGAGGGACTGCTGGATATCTGCTGTGTTCTCTCCTCTCTGTCCAGGGCACGTACCCGTCATGACACAGCCCAGGAGTGTGTGTGTGTGTGTGTGTGTTAGTGTGTGTGTGTGTGTGTGTGTTAGTGTGTGTGTGTGTGTTTGTCCTCTCTCACACCACCAGCTGCTGTGTGTGAAATAGGAGCTGTGACAGACAGGTATTAGCTGTGTACTCAGAGACCAGCACTTCAGGGGGAATCACTGTCCCATGGTCCGGTCACACACCCACACACCCACACCATCCAGCCCCAGCACCCCTCCTGTATGGGGTCTTAAGCAGCAACAGGCTGGTGATCCAGGACTCAGACCAGCAGACTGATCTTTATCCTTCCACCAGGGTGTTAACCTGCCTGGCTGAGCCTGCTAGTCAGAACTGGATCTGATTGGAGGGGAAGTAGAGAACTGGATCTGATTGGAGGGGAGGGAGAGAACTGGATCTGATTGGAGGGGAGGGAGAGAACTGGATCTGATTGGAAGGGAGGTAGATAACTGGATCTGATTGGAAGGGAGGTAGATAACTGGATCTGATTGGTGGGAAGGTAGATAACTGGATCTGATTGGAGGGGAGGTAGATAACTGGATCTGATTGGAAGGGAGGTAGATAACTGGATCTGATTGGAGGGGAGGTAGATAACTGGATCTGATTGGAGGGGAGGTAGATAACTGGATCTGATTGGTAAGGAGGTAGATAACTGGATCTGATTGGATCTGATTGGAGGGGAGGTAGAGAACTGGATCTGATTGGTGGGGAGGTAGATAACTGGATCTGATTGGAGGGGAGGTAGAGAACTGGATCTGATTGGAGGGGAGGTAGATAACTGGATCTGATTGGAGGGGGAGGGAGAGAACTGGATCTGATTGGAGGGGAGGTAGAGAACTGGATCTGATTGGAGGGGAGGTAGATAACTGGATCTGATTGGAGGGGAGGTAGATAACTGGATCTGATTGGTGGGGAGGTAGATAACTGGATCTGATTGGAGGGGAGGTACTCACAGAGCTTTGTCCAGCTGCTGTTGTTTCTCCGCTAGTTCCTGTTTCAGGCTCTCCACCTCCACCTTCAGCACGATGTTCTGGAGGATAAACAACCACATGAACACAGGGATTACATACCTTCATCATCCCCACCACTATCATCATCATCATCATTTCCACCATCATCATCCTTGACATCATGTAAAATGTTCTGTATGAGTACCATATGATCATTATCCCCATGAGTCCATGAGTCCATGGGTCCATCAAACACAACAGTTTGTTTACCTACTGGACACACACACATTCACTCAAGCACACAGACACAGAGATACACATTCTCACACACACACACACAGAGACAAACGTGCAGGCACGCACACACACCAGAAAGGAGAGCCAGGGTGATTATCTGTCCTCACCCTCTCACCCTCACCCTCACACTCTCACCCTCACACATTCACTGGCTGCACGTGCATCCATAAAACACACACCCTGAGAAATACACACACACACACCCTTAAAAATACACACACACACAGTTTCAGAAGTTTCAGAAACACACTCACACACACTCTCAGAAATCTCACACATCCAGTACAGAACACACACACACACACTGACAGACACACACTCACTTCCACAGAGAGCATTCTCCCCACCTAATACACGTGCTACTATCACCCAGAGAGAACACACTTACATGGTTTAACACAACGTTCTGTCTCTCTAGGACACGTGCCCCTGCTAACACTCACACACCCTGCTGGCATCACATCAACATGAATAACAACCCTACACACACACTGCTGAACAGGGAGGAACAGCCCAGGCACCTACACACACACTGCTGAACATGGAAGAACACTATACTGTACCTAGCTGTACAGGAAGGTATATTTTTATAGACAGTACTGTACCCAGCTATGGGAACATATCTGTTGATACAGGTTTATATCCAACATTCATTCTAGGAGTCACAGTCCCAAGACCCTCGAAGAGCAGAACAGTGGGGAGAAGAGAGGAGAGAAAAGGAGAGAAGAGGAGAGAAGAGAAGAGAGGAGAGAAGAGGAGAGGAGGAGAGAGGAGAGAAGAGGAGGAGAGAAGAGGAGAGAAAAGAGGAGAACAGTGATCTAGGAGTCATGATTACTGTGCATTATATCAGTAATGACACCGCACGCTCCACTGAACAGCACAGCCACATCATCAAGTCATTTTAAATATGAACAAAGTCACTGCTTCAGTGCAGTCACAGACTCTATTTAAAGTTTCATATTTCCTCTTAGCAGCTACTGTGGTCCAGGCTGACGTGACAACGTGCTTGGCAGTAACAGGGCTGTTTTTCTCTTCAGCCAAACACATCTAAATATAGCCCCCTCCATCACGGCGCACCTGCTATTTTGCCCCCCCCCCCCTGCCCCCTCGGCCCACAGCAACAGTTCCCCTTATAACCTGAAGGGGGGAAGGGGGCTGTGATTGGTCTGGGACAGGGGTCGACAGAAGGGTCACAACTATTCACTTACAAACACGCATACATACTCTGCAGATGACTGACATGCACACACACTCATACATATACACACCTACACACACACACACCCATACACACACATGTGCAGATACACACACACACACACACACTGTAGCGTGCATCAACATACATATTTGTCTGGCACACTTTAGACACACACACACTTTACACACACACACACTTACACACACACTTTACACGCACACACCGACCAGACTAACGTGAGCAGGAGCGGGCTTTTAAGTGTGTCTCTCAGGGAAGCGCAGGAGAGCTTAGAGGAACAGAGATGATGAATAATTGAGGAGCTCAGAAGAAGAGAGAAGAAGAGAGGAAGAAGAGAGAAGAAGAGAGAAGAAGAGAGGAGAAGAGAAGAAGAGAAAGAGAGGAGAAGAGAAGAAGAGAGGAGAAGAGAGGAGAAGAGAAGAAGAGAGAAGAAGAGAGAAGAAGAGAGGAGAAGAGAGAAGAGAGAAGAAGAGCTGAAGAAGAGAGAAGAAGAGAGAAGAAGAGCTGTCTTCCAGGACATGGATAGACGTGTTCTCATTCACTCAGCAGAGCTGGGTCAAGTCTCAGGACTTACTGAAGGGCTTGGGCACTAACAATCACATGCCAATACATCCTATTTTACTTATCGTCTTCCGATAAGAACACCCTAACAATATATATTTCTGTCCATAATAGAGATTGGCAGGATTGGATGTTTGATGGCCAATAAGATCGTTCCACATTATTCTGAACCAACCACACGCTGAGGTGCCGTACTCTGACATCATGTCCTCACCCTATTGGACGATGAGTGACAGCCTGATGATGGTCTAACCTTGTAGAACAGTACAGTTAAGCGGCGCTGCTTAATACCCATAATATCATCACATCAGAGGGGAAATATGTCAGTGTGTGTATGTGTAGGCATGTGCGTGTATGTGTTTGTGCATGTGTGTGTGTCTGTGTGTGTGTACGTGTCTATCTGAACAAACAACACTTCATAGAGTCCTTAGCATTACCCTTCACCCCTCGGACTGAGTAGTTATAAAAACACACACAGATATACACACAAACACACAACAAGGGCTTCTTACTTAGCCACTTTGCTGTGGATCTTCGGGAGGTTTTGAGGTTCCAATTGGGACAGGATTTACAGACATCACACAGACAGACAGCTGGTCAACAGGGTCACCTTACACACACACACACACACACAGACAGACAGACACACCTGTGTGTGAGAGCCTGTCTTGAGGTAAAGCCAGTCTGTAATTGCCAGACATCCCAACAACAATGGTGACAGATTTCTCTGAAGCCTGAATGTTACCAGAGAAGATCACAGATGACATACTCTGAACACACACACTCTGAACACACACACTCTGAACACACACGCTCTGAACACACACACTCTGAACACACACGCTCTGAACACACACACACACACACACACTGAACACACACACTCTGAACACACACACTCTGAACACACACACTCTGAACACACACACACACACTGAACACACACACTCTGAACACACACGCTCTGAACACACACACTCTGAACACACACACTCTGAACACACACACACACACTGAACACACACACTCTGAACACACACGCTCTGAACACACACACACACTGAACACACACACTCTGAACACACACTGAACACACACACACACTCTGAACACACCCCCTCAGCGGGACTCACACATACCTTGAATACAAGCAAAACACTCTGAACATACTAAGAACACGCACACAGAACACACACAGAACACACACAGTATCCTATGAGCCCAACAAACCAAAATTCTTCTCTACCCAGCTGCCCAGC
This sequence comes from Thaleichthys pacificus, assembly GCA_023658055.1. NCBI lineage: Eukaryota > Metazoa > Chordata > Actinopteri > Osmeriformes > Osmeridae > Thaleichthys > Thaleichthys pacificus. The sequence goes on from CM042854.1 coordinate 1,715,452, forward strand.
CCACACACACACACACACACCTAACACCAGCATCACGTTCTCCAGCCTGAACCAAACCAGCAGCACTGAGGATCCCTCAGGAAGTGTCTGGTCTCCATAGAGAGGAGAGGCCTGAGACCTCAGGTGAGTCATCTCCTCTGGTATCTAGATGCCTGCCCTGCCTCTGTTATCTAGATACCTGCCCTGCCTCTGTTATCTAGATACCTGCCCTGCCTCTGTTATCTAGATGCCTACCCTGCCTCTGTTTTTAGATGCCTGCCCTGCCTCTGTTATCTAGATACCTGCCCTGCCTCTGTTATCTAGATACCTGCCCTGCCTCTGTTATCTAGATGCCTACCCTGCCTCTGTTATCTAGATGCCTGCCCTGCCTCTGTTATCTAGATACCTGCCCTGCCTCTGTTATCTAGATACCTGCCCTGCAAGGGCTGTACTGACCGTGCGGTAGACGTCATCGCTGCTCTCCACGTACTTCCCCTGGATCCTCTCCTCCAGGAAGTAGATGCGCAGCTTCAGGCTGAAGTTCTCCTTCTTCAGGTCGTTCAGGTGCTGCGACAGAGTACGGTAGCAGTTAGCCATGTCCCGCTCGTCCGGTAACGGCTCTCTAGTACGGGTGTCTGGCCGTGCCGGGACAGAGGACGGGTTCCGGTAAGGCGTGTCCGTTTGTCAGTGTACGGTAACCGTTAGACATGTTATGTTCTCCTGTGAGACGACATCATATCCTGTCTTGTGACGCAAAAAGTCACAAAAGCAAAGGCAACTAAATAACCAACAAAAAGCAAAAGCAAAAAACTACAAAGCAAAAAAAAAAAAGTTGGACTCTAGAAGGTCATTGTGAATGTAGAGTGTATCACACACACTCACACACACACACACTAAGACTATCACACACACACACACACGGACTGGCCGCTGGCTTTGCAGAGGGCTACTCTGCGGCCACAGAGCTCAGAGATGTGTCCATTTCTGCTCCATGGTGGGGTCTAGTCTGGGCAGTGGAGGACTGGTGGTTATTATAGAGGGGGGAGGAGGGGGGAGGGACGAGGGGAGGAGGGGAGAGAGGGGAGGACAGGGGGATAGTCTAGAGGGGAGAGGGGAGGGGAGCGAGGGGGGGAGGGGAGGAGGGGAGAGGTGGTGGAGCAAGGGCTTAAACTACCATGGAAGACATGACTGGAATCTCAGCAAGCTAGAGTATGAGGGGGAGGAGGGGGGAGGCAGGGGAGAAAGCGCTTCTACTGTGGTCACTGTGCTTCAGAGCTGAGGGACCTGAACTGTTATTCAGTGAGTCACTGTGCTTCAGAGCTGAGGGACCTGAACTGTTATTCAGTGAGTCAGGCGTTCAGGGCACCCCACCATGTCAGATAAGATAATGACACCACTGCACTGTGTGTGGTATATAGAAAACTCTAAACACACACTCACACACACTCTCTCTCTCACACACACCAAACACACACACACTCTCACACACACATTAAAACACACTAAACGCAGGCACATAAACAACACTGTACATAAACCATAAACACGTTCAGACTCTGATCACAGGAACTGAGTTCTGAGGTGCTTGAGTGTGGGTGCATGGCCCTTTGGTTGATGTGTGTGAGTGTGTGTGTGTGTGTGTGTCTGGTGGGTGTTTAGGGAGACTTCCACTACAGGTGTGGGTCTGTGACATCCATTAAAGTGGGGCTAGTTTAGAGAACACACACAGACTTGCGTGAGTGTCTAGTAACACTTCCATTTATACCCCCCTACACAGACCCCCTGCATGGCCCCCTGCATGGCCCCCTGCATGGCCCCCTGCATGGCCCCCTGCATGGCCCCCTGCATGGCCCCCTGCATGGCCCCCTGCATGGCTACTATCATTCAGCTATTCTCATGTGGAATGTTTGAACCACAGAGCTCTTTACAGAGTCTGGAGGGACTGAAGAGAGGAGAGAGGGATTTGGGAATGAAGGGGAGGAGAAGAGGAGAGGAGGAGGGGAGGAGGGAGGAGGAGAGAGGAAGAGAGGTAGAATCACAACTAAAATCAGATGAAGAGAGAGAGAGAGAGAGAGAGAGAGAGAGAGAGAGAGAGAGAGAGAGAGAGAGAGAGAGAGAGGTGCGTAACACATCCAATAGAATCTGCCCCCCCAGCCTCCCTCTGCCTTCCTCAGAGCAGGTGCTGCATTCCACATTCCACATACAAACAGAAGGGAACGTAGAAATAGAACGAAGGATTCTAAAGGAGGCAGAAGCATTCTACATCCACAATAAACAACATTCTACCATCTCCTCACTCCACTGGATGGAATTATACCTACTGGGGTGCAATTCATGACCTGACCACAGGACGGAGCTATTTCCCGTAGGACTCTCCCATTGGATATGCAACAGGGCAGACCAAGGTCAGTTAGTATTTGCAAATACATTCCAATGCATGATAATACACTTGATTGATCTTGCCATTGCAATGAACCCACTGCTGGGTAAGGATGGAAGATAGGAAGGAGGATAAGATAAAAGGAAGGAAGGAAGGGAGGGAGGGCTGGAGTGTATGCTCTGAGGTTCCGCTCACCTGTTCGAACTCCTTCAGAGTGTGGAGCTGGAGAGAGGGAGAACTGTCTGTTTCATCACTGCCTGAATCTGGAACACAAACCACGTGTTTAAACTGATATCCGTCTGATTTACAGGAAACTAGAGATTTGGAATCTTTCTAAATCTTTTGGGGAATGTTTTTTGTCAAAAGATTTAGAAAAAAAGGTAGAAAATATTTTTTCTAACTTTCCAAACTTTTTTTTACGAAAAAAAAACAACAACAGCAGGTTGGTTACCTGTCATGTGACCCGTACTCCTGGATGGGGGCTTCCCTGTCATGTGACCCGTACTCCTGGATGGGGGCTTCTCTTCAACAGTACCGTCCCCGAGACTGAGAGAGAGGACACACAAAGGTCAGGAACACACACACACACACATGTACACACACATACACACACATGCACACAGTCGCTCACGTTCACACACACACAGCACTGTCCCAGAGACCACAAACCCATAAGGAGATGGTAGAGATTGGAAAAAAACGGATTCTCGTGAGGTCGTGATCTCGTGAGGTTGTGATCTCGCAGGGTTAACAGCAGGATGTCTTTCAACCTTTTCACTGTTGAAGAAGGAGGACTGGAGATCCCCCCCCCCCCCCCCACCACACTCAGACCAAACCAGCAGAGCAGCAGGCTTTCAGCACCTCTATAGAGGGGGGGTGCATGAGTGTGGTATCAGTCTGGAGGAGGAGCAGGTGGGGGGGGGATTAAGAAACGGAGGAGGGGAAGGATGGAAGGGAGGTGGGCTTGTAGGGGGGCATGTAGGGGGGAGGGGTTTGGGAGTGAGTTCAATTAAATTGTTGTTTTTGTCAACTCTCTGTGACATCCACTCTACAAATAACCTCAGCTGATCAAATACATTATTACAATCACACACACAGGCACCAACACTATACTTCAAGATACACACACACACAGGCACCAACACTATACTTCAAGATACACACACACACACCAACACTATACTTCAAGATACACACACACACAACAACAATAAACCCCAACAATACCAACTGTATCACTTCCAACTTCTGCACGTGCTTGTTTTTGTGCTCCGTGTTTACACGCCGGCTCTCCCACACACCGTCAAGACCATAGAGCCAAAGTTATAACTAGCTGGGTGAGACTGCCCTACTTTACTGAGGAAACAGCAGGCCTACTTTGTGGGCGCTGCTTCTTCAAAGCTCAGTTCAGCTCACAGGCAACTTTCCAAATTTGTCACTTTCGCACACCTAAGGCAGTTCAGGCGCTCACGTGACACACAGGGCCCCGCTCTGTCACGGTGCTTCTACTGTATATTGGTTATCTGCGGGTACGTTATCAATGTCATGTATTGACCGATGATAATGACGAACGTTTTCCTGACCTGTCGCCTTCAGCGGTCCTTCGTTTGTTAACTAGGTTTAATCAAAACACTGTATGATAACTGTCCTCACAGATGCCTGTGGCGCACACGTGACAATACCCCCTGCATACCACCGTTGAACCGATTAAGCATCTGTTATAGGGAACGTTAAAATAAGAAAATCGGTGTCACCAAGCAGATCAGATGTTGTTCACGAGGCCTTTGATAGGGAACGCGCTTCTTCTAGACCGTGATGGAGAGGTACCGTAAATAGTACACACTCGTGCACATTCAGCAAGACCTTCATCTAATGCACCGAGCCCACCGCCTTTCACAAATGATCACCTTCTATTAAAATCAGCTGCAGACATTTTAAACGAAATCACCGTTCACCGCAATTCGTCAATCCCAAATGAACGAAACCTTTAGCCTACCTATCACTCTCGGTCCAGGTCTGTTCCGGAGATGAAGACCAATCCATATATTCCGCCAAAGAAAGGGTAACCTTGCGGGGAAACCCGTGATTTTAGATTATCCTTTCATCATTTCATCCCAACAGCGTCAACACCAAAGAGAAATGTACCCCGCCGATTCTACGACCATGCCAGAGTGTCTCGAGGTACTGAGAAGATGCGCGCCTTGAAAATGAGGCTGCGTTGCTGCGGTGGCGTATTGTCCTCCACATACACCCCCACCCAGCCAACGATCCCACCATCTACCGAGTACTACAGAGAAAGGGAATTTACAAACATCAGGCTATTTTCCCTGTAGAAAGGGCTTGATTAAATAACCATAATCCCTTGCTTGCTATCGATATGACGGTTTTGTGTCCAGACAGTTTATATTTATGGACTTAAAATGAGAGTTGCCAATATTGATGACATTATTGGAAGATCTGCTTCATAGGGAAAAGGACAAAATACACAGTTTAATTTAAATCTTTAGAAATCAACAATTCTATATCTGAATTTCTAGAAATATTGTGTGATATACTTGTCACACATATTTCATACGACTAGTTATTTGTGGTTTTAAGTTGTGTTGTGGAGCATCAGAATGGCACGTCTCACCCAGTAGCCCGCAGTGATGTGGTAAGTGGGTGTGGCGTGAACAAGGTCTGTAGATGACTTGTGATGTTCTCAAGTAGTCACTAGATGTCACCATAGTTACATAAAGTGTGTACATTTTATACTATCTCAAGTAGTCTGTCTATCTCTCCACTCTCAGTCAGGGATAGTTCTGCCTGTCTGTCTCTCTCTCCACTCTCAGTCAGGGATAGTTCTGCCTGTCTGTCTCTCTCTCCACTCTCAGTCAGGGCTAGTCAGGACAGATTGCTCACGTCCCCCAGCTGACTGATTATAAAACTTGTCATCTTCAGATGAGAGAGGTGACCTCCAGCAGACCTCTCTGGCCTCGGGGGCTGGTTATCAGGATCAGGCTAAGTACATGAATCAGACACATACACACAGGTTAGGATGGCACACTACTTTACTGGGACCCAGGTCACTGACATAACAGGAAACCAAATGCACGTTTACTTGAGGGACACATTACAACAACCCTAGTCATGTAATGGGATACAGATGTCTTCTTCTACAGTTTCAGACACACAAGCTAAGAGTTGTGATGCACATAGCTGTTGTTGCTAACATTGATTTGGATCATATTTATTTTTTTAAACAACCAATGACTGTTTATCAATGTTTTACAATTCACTCATTTAGCAGATACTTTTATCTAAAAGGACATGCAAATAATGAAACCCTTACAGCAGCAGACCCCAGAGCAGGGTCTGGTCATGGTTCTACAGCAGACATCCCAAGTCTCCCGGAAGTTCCGGGAGACTCCCGCATTTCAATAGGGGCTCCCGGACGCCCGCAGATGCTATACAATGTCCCGGAATTCGGAGATTTTGTATTTAGAGCGAGCGAGAGACTGGGCTATGGTCATTTATGGTTGAAACAGGTGCATATCACGCATCCTGATTGCGTCCCGGGGGTGGGTGGGTGTACGTGCTGGTTGCGGGGGTACATCATGTGTGCGGATTGCGTCCCGGGGGGGGGGGGGGGGGGGGTAGGAGGAAGCCACCTCCCTTCCTGAAATGAGTCTCTGCAGGTTGGGATGTCTGCTACAGTATTTCGGAGGTCAGAATCAAGGAACAGTCTCTTTCCTGGTCACATTGCAAAGCAGCTTCTTTTCAGCTACCGGGCATGATGATCAAACTAAAGAATACCAGAGTGCAACATCTCAAATGCTTAATCACAGTTCAACAATTCAATAACATCTCCACCACAGTAGCTAGCCGATCAATGCATGGTGGAGAGGAGTTTATCTGTGTAGTTAGGAGCTTACAAATCATTGGCTGTATAATAGTGTGTGTGCACATCCCTGTGTGTGTCTCCTAGGTTCAAAGCTAAATCTACATAAGAAAATAGATCAAATAAATCCAAGAAAAAAAACGACAAAGTGTTCTGTTATTTTTACTGCATGTTCGTTCCCCAATCCTTGGTCATGGTGTTGTAGAGAAGACAGCATTCTGGGTAATGAGCAGCTGTGGACACGGCGTTTAGAGAGCCAAACACAAACCTGTCAGATACTATTAGTTTGAATAATCATTCAATTACCTGTCTGCTTGGAGACAGCCAGTGAAATTCTTATTTAGTTTTCTGTGAAAACGTGTAACCCATAGCTCAGGAACGATCCAGTCTACTGCAATGAGGTGGTATTAATTTGCACATAGAATAAACTAGATTAACACAAATTACAAAACAGTGTTAGGGAATCAAGTCCTTTATTTATTTGGGTCTGGCTGTGTGTGTGTGTGTGGGGTGGAGTGCATTTCAGGAAGTAAACTCGAAGGGTCATCTCAGGGGAGGGATTGGCCTGAATAAACTGAACCTATTGACTGGTAAAATGGGAGTTTTGAAGCGTTAAATTAGCTGGATAAAAAAAGACAGAAGCTGTCTGTGTGTCTAACCCTAACCCTAACCCACACACAGAGCCTTCTAGCAGGAAGCCCTGAGAAACACAGCGACAGACCGAGGGGGTGTCACAGACCCTACTCTGGGGTCAGCTAAGGTCACAGACCCTACTCTGGGGCCAGCTAAGGTCAAGGATCCTAGACCGAGGTAATGTAAGGGGTCAGGGAGAAAGAGAAGGTCACGTTCTGATTGGACGGCCCCTTGTTGCTAGGGAACGCTGAGATGGCACTGCGGAGAGGGGGGGCGCCAGGGAGGTGGCAGTACCCCGGGAGCAGCCCCTCTCTCTCCTCCTCCGTCTCCTGCCTCCGCTTCTCCGCCCACATCTGGTCGTCGTAAACGCCCCGCTGCTCCTCCTCCCCCTCCTGCCCTCGTTCCGAGTCCAACGCCTCTGGTTTGGGGCCTAGGATCCAGTCTGAGAAGGAGGGAGGGAAGGAGAGAAGGAAGAGAGGGAGACGGAGAGGGGGGAAGTAAAGAAGGAGAGAGGCAGAGAAAGAATGACAAGGATGGAGGGAGAAGGAAGAGAGGGAGAAGGAAAGAGGGAGAAGAAGAGAGGGAGGAAAAGAGTTGGAGGAAAAGAGAGGGAGAAGAAGAGAGGGAGAAGGAGAGAGGGAGAAGGAGAGAGGGAGGAAAAGAGAGAAGAGAAAGAACACGATGAGAACAATGGTTTTGTTGACGCAGAGTTTGACGGGAGATGAGGTGCGGGGTAACGGTTCACCTTACTGTCACAACACGGCGGTGGGACTGGCAGTGGAGCACGATCACGACAAGAGACACAAGATGGAGGACACGTCTCCTGATCAACCACAGAGACACAAAATGGAGGACAGAGAAACCAGAAACAGGGTCGGACGACCTCACATAGACACCCAACGACGACGATCCCCCCTCCCCGCGGGGTTACCGCGGTTACCTGCGATGTCATGCATCAGGTCCTTGATCAGGTGACCCACAATGGCGTACATCGCCACGACCATCAGAATCACGGCCACCAGGATGTAGACCACGTGACGTGGAGCACGATGGCGTCGCGCGCCGGAGGGACGTAGTCCACAAAGTATGGCTCCTCCCCCTCCGCCTGACCCACTGACGCCTGGAGGAGGCGGCGGGGTTCAAAGGTCACGCGCGTAAAGTTCCACGCCAGGCCGCCAAACCTGGAGGTCGTTTCCATGGTTAAGGCGACCGCAAGAGGAGTTCTACCTCAGTACTGGAGACGAAGCGCGAGGGAGCAGGTGTGTTTGTTTGTTTTCTGCTTCTGGGCGGCGATTAAGACAGTTATTGTTATGGAGACGCCCGACCCACCACCAGGTACATGTTCCGGAACCCAGGTGCTGTAATTACAGTCTTTGTCAGTGTAAAGATTCAGTATTGATATTGAGTCTTTGACGAGGTTCAGTACTGGCGTGTGATGCTGATGAACTCAGACAAGGTCTCGTTCTCTGGGATATCCACCTGCTGAGAGCAGAGCTGTGTCTGCTTCACACAGAAACCATGGTGACAGAAAGAGAGAGGAGCGGTTACTCAGCATTCTAGTCTCTTCTCCCTCTAACAGAATAGAATATGAGGATGAAAGATGGGTTGAAGGATTCCAGAATGGGCTGGATGGAATGAATCTAGGGATTCCGGAATGACAGTGGCGGAAGTATGAGAACGGTTTTGTTCTTTAAAAAAACACAATGGACTCTAAAGTCTAAACAACATTCAGTCTCCAACATAAGAGCAAGGACAAGCTCTGAAAGATGTAGTTCACCTCACACAAGGACCCTGACGTCAAACGTGTGTTGGGACGGTCAGGGAGCCAAACTCAACACAACCACACGGTCTTTAAGTCTCACAATCCTTGGATTAATTTCCTGGTGAGAGAAATGTGTCTTGTTGTGACGTAGGAGAGAAGAGAGAGAGTGAGAAAAAAAGGAATGGAGAAAGGGAGATATTTAATGGGATTTGAAAGAGAGAGGAAAAGAGAGAGAGAGAGGGACAGAGAGAGTTAGTGGGGGGGAGTGAGAGAGAAAAAGAGAGACAGAGAGAGAGAGAGAGAGAGAGAGAGAGAGAGAGGGGGGGGGGGGGAGTGAGGAGATTCTGTGGATTACTTATGAGAGAGTATAGAGATGAATCATTACTCCAAAGAGGCTTAGTGTCCTCCTGTCCTGGACACACACAAACACACACACGCACACACACACACAGGCCCTACACTACACGCCTCTCTTTATGATCCAGGCTGACCTGCTTTCGGTGCTGATCGTCTCGTACCCATGGATACTGAGCTGGTTATGGATGAGAGTTGAGTATGTAAGGTGTGATATACTGCATGAAGATCATGACTTGGCTTTTATCCAACCTGACGTGCAAATAGTGTGTTTACTTATCCAAGTAAGTTTGTAACACTATAGCACATTTCAATCAATAATATTAATATTTATGTCGGGTCACCCTGTCCTTCCACGCGTCTTTGCCACCCTACAACTACCCCCCTGTCGTCTAACAACCACCCCAATGCCACCCCAGGTGAAAACGTCTAGATCCACCATTCGCTCTCTTACCTGGTCCAATAAAAAGCTGTTCCTCGACTATGCTGTCGTAAACCAAGCGTCTAGAAGCTCTATGTCCTGTAGTCCTAGAGAATCCCACACAGAGAGAAGAAGCTCCACAGGGTGACAGTTCTCTCGCTCGCTTCCCGGTCGTGCTAAGACGGTAACGGCACTGCGCTGGAGGATGCCAGGCCGGGGAGAGAGCAGCTAGGCTGGGGAGGCATCGTCCGTGGGAGGGTCCTCAACCCGGAGGATCTGCGCCATGATCCAGGTCCACTCGACGATGGTGATGAAGGTGACGAATGAGACGATGAAGATCATGAGGGGGTGAAGAGCCATGATGGGGCCTGGCGGTCGGGGGGGGAGTCGAGGGGAAGGAGGAGGGGGGGGGGGGGAGGGGGTGGAGAGGTGGCGGAGGAAGAGAAGGAGGGAGGCTAGGGTAAGAGATGGAAGAAGGGATGGAGGAATGCTAGATCGTGGTGTTTCTCTTATCCGAGCCTAAGTGCTTGTCAGCCTTCCTCCTCGTGGGTGCTGGCAGGTAACCCTTCAGATTTAGGTGACATCATCGCAGCTGCCACAGACGGCTAAACCAGCACACTCACACCTGGCTAACGGGAGGGGGGATTGGGGATTAGTAGAGCCGTGTGTGTGTGTGTGTAGTAGCGGTGTGTGTGTGTGTGTAGTAGAGGTGTGTGTGAAGTAGGTGTGTGTGTGGGGGGATAAACACACAGGTATCTAGTGTCCACAACAGACTCCAATAAGTAGTTCACAGCACGTACACTGAAACCAAACGGCTAGACACTGCTTCTAAGAATCATGATTAAACTCCATCGAGCTAAGCCAGCAAAACTGTGACCTCAGGTGAAATCTTAAGACAGCTTATATTTCAGCAGCTTAGACACCATAACTACCTTCCCCTAAGCAGATCTGCTGAACTGCCTTACCCCCCGAGTAAATAAAGACCTAAGTGAACTTAAGACAAAACGTTAACATTGAAGGAAAGGATGTTCAGCCTCTATCTTTAACAGCGTCGCTTCAGTCCTACTCCTCAAACACAGACCAACACAGTGAGGAAGAGAAAGAGCAGTACCTGTCACTCCATTTCCTGATTGCCTTCAGATGTAGATTTCCAAAAAAATACACAGCAAAACAGGGAACAACGAGGGAATCCGAAAACACTAAAAACTGACAAAGGAATATCAAATAAAAATTTAAAAAACACAAAAAAATACTGTACAAAACAAAAACCTACAAAGCTTTGATGTCGGTACAGCGGGGAGCACTCCAGGCCCAGATAGCAGGCTCTACAGGTGTGAGCGCCGGCACACCGCCCGGCAGGGGGCAGGCGGGGGGCAGGCAGGCGGGGGACGGTCCCGGGGGGCTCTCTAGGCGGGGCTGACGGAAGGCTTGTCGTTCCCCTCCGCCATGCTCCTTGCGGCGGCTCCGCCCAGCATGAAGCCCCAGTAGAGGATGGTCATGGTCGTGTTGAAGGTCACGATGAAGATCATGATGGGATGCAGCATGCTGGCGGTCTGGATGAGGTGGAGCTGTCTTAGATACGAGCTGTACCGGTGTGTGTGAGAGCGTGTGTGTGCTGTGTCCCGGTACTCGTGGTCGAGTGTCTGTGTATAGAAGGATTAATAGTTTTTTAACCCCTGTGATCGAATCGTTTACCTGTTTCAGCCCTACCCACTCGCTCGCTCGATCTCTTTCTCCCTCCCTCTCTCTACCTCTCACTGCTGGTTATAAATCTGTGTAGCAATAGCTAGGTAATCCTCTCATATGTCTCTCTCTTTGCAACTAAGCGGATGAACCATCTCCTCTCTCCTTCTACATGAGTTTCATCACACAGCGATTTCACCCCCCCCGACACTGCACTGCATGTAGAGGCATTAAAACAGTTTGTCCTCCTCTAATAATGTCCTCTCCTTCACCTACCCTGTCATCTCTACACCTTTACTCTACTTGTTTACTTATACTTCCTTGCGGAAAAGGTGCCACAAAGAACAATCTGAAATAAACGTTCCAGGTGGAGCTCTTTATTAGATTCTAAAGGAACGTTTCAGGTTCCAAATGGCACATTCCGGAGCTTTAAATGATTCCATCTGGCACCTTGTTCCAGAGGGTTGTAATTATCTTTACAGCACAAGTATATAGAAACACATACCTGTAAAGCCTTATAAACTGTTGCAACAGATGGTTTTATATAACTAGCCCTTTCCTCACAATGCTGTTTATAAGAACCTTGTGAGGACACTTCCTCACCTTTAGCTAACAAGTAAACAAAACAAAAGCATATTATTATGTATGTCTTGAGCAACAATAGAGTGGATTCATTGAATATCACGTTTGGGGTGCAGTAGAGGCTCCAAGACTCAAAATTCCCCCCCAACTCTGAAAAATACAAAACACCAAAACATAACATAACGATGCAAGATATAGCTGATCTGAGCCATCAGCACCCTCAGGTGACAGACAGGCACCACACAGACTTACTCTGACAAACACCTTTCCTACAGTGTCTCCTGACAAAGTTAATGAAAACACGGTGGCTACAGACCTAGAATATGTTTACCATACAGGAGACCCTGTCCAACGACATAATCTCTGTCCCAGTCAGAATGGCCTCTCAGATTTATAATCCTGAGTGTAATCTGGACCAGATGAAGACAAGAGGAGGAAGGAAAACCATCTAATCTGAGTCAGGACTCTCTGTCCCCTGAGTGTCACTCTGTCCCCTGAGTGTCACACTGTTCCCTGTGCGTCAAGCACAGTGACGCAGAGACCCCCAGAGACAGGGCCAGGGGTAACTCTGTCCCCTGAGCGTCACTCTGTCCCCTGAGCGTCAAGCACACTGACTCAGAGACCCAGGGGCACATCTGGTGACCTCAGAGGGGTCACAGGTCACCTGCTTTGTTTAAATAAAAGCTTAAACCTTATAATAACAAACTTGTGTTGGAGTGTGTCTTGTGTCAAAGAAGAGAAATAAAAACAATAAATAACCTCGAAACTATGTTTGATGTTTCAATCAAAGAAGAGTACTGAAACGCGGTCATCGATGCTGCTTTGAGATCCCTGTTTTTGTGTTAGTCGTAATTCTAAGACAAGGTAAAGGAACTTTAGGCTGAAAGATCCGACACTTAAGATCAGTACCATTTAACGTGAGGGAGATTTTTTTTCAAATAATTATGTCAGTTCATTGCTGGACCACAAGGTGGCGATGCGTACTTTTTGTTTTATGTAAACGTTTCAGACATACTGTCCCATAGACTGCAGTGTGTACAGTACAGACAAACGCTTCAAGTGCTGTTGAAGTCTGTATGAATTACAGTAGTCAGCTGGTTGGTTGCTGGCTGCGTTAAACGTGCCAAAGTAAGACTAACATATCACAGGTAAACGTGGCTGTCAAGCTTAGGAAACGCCGATTTGTTGCAGGTGTCCTTAGAAGGGAGAGCGTGTAAGGCAATCAGCGCAATCTCGCCCGCTGAACTTTGAAACCGACACGAAACAGAGCAAAAGTAGCGCAATGATCTACACCGACCCGGGTTGTAGTTGGACATTGCCTAATCTATAAAGATACTGAATTCTTCTTTTGAATGATCCCATCTCCGTGCCCAGCCTTTTCGACACGAGGGCAAGAGTAAAGAAGCGGGCAACACGCACCAGTGTATAATTGGCGACAACTGGTTGAGAAGACGTGAATTCTAATTGACCGAATTCCGTTTTCTCTCTATCCGGGGTATTAAGGAAACTTTTTCGACAATTTTGGATGAAGTGCTGCTCACGCGCGCGACACTGAGACTCATCAATCCTCTGTGAGACTATTCCTAATGGAGATCCCGGTGGAAGTGTGCGTGTTCCTCCTCTCCTTGTTGGCTCCGGGGGTACTCTACACGATCAACAACGTCCCCGCGATCCAAGAGTAAGTTCATATGCGCCAGCGACAATAACCAGCTTTTATATGTATATGATTTTCTTTCATGAACATGATCACGTGTGTTAACCTGTGTGGTGTCCGTTAGCGCCCTGCCGTTACTCGGACTGGGGGCGGGGGTGCTGGGGATTGTGCAACTGTTGGTGTTTCTATCGGTCAGACGCAAGAAGAATGTTGACCCTTTATATTACGGTAAACACACACACACACACACACACACACACAGTAACACACGTGCTTGTTAACAAACACTCCTCAGTGACAGCGTGTTGTCTTTAGAAGTGTCAGAATGATGATGACAAATAGGGTAAAAGTGTGTGTGTGTGTGTCCAGTATTTGCCGAATTCTGCTTCACCTGCGTTGTGGGCCTCACTAATGCTCTGGAGCAGGACGGATACATCTCAGGCTTCATGACCTTCTACGTCAAGAAGGTCAGTATCTTTAATACGGTGCTTTGGGAAAGAAAACAGCTGAATAGAAACTAAATAAAATCATGCGGTCTATTGGTGATGTAGCTGGAAACCCGTTGGTCATGAATAGCTATCCCACCATGTGATTGGTTACCTTGTTTGATCCCACTCTCTGATTGGTGTCTAGGGGGAGCCCCATCTGAGCACAGCCTATGCGGTGATGATGTGTTACTGGGAGGGCGTGGTCCACTTCCTGCTTCTGCTCACCATGATTCACCGCATGTTCCGAGGGTAAGGTCTGCTCCACTTCCTGTGCGTACAGGAAGTGCTTCTCACGCTGGTGCTCCTGTACAGGATGATGGTTATCTAATGCTCTATTCTCATTGTTTAGTTTGCGATTCTATCTTCCGGATGAAGGATTTGCCGTGAAGATTGCCTGTTGAGGGTTTTCTGTTTCCTGTTTGTACAGGAAGTCGTATCGGAACCTGGGGCTGTTGTGGGTGGGGTCGTCCATAGCCCACCAGATCATCTTTGTTCCAGGAGTGGTTATTGGTGAGACACACACACACCATACTGTATAGACCTCCAGTGCCATAATGCTACTGTCAAAACAGAGCAGAATTCAATAGTACTAATCCTACCAAAGACAAGTACATTCATGCCTGTGTGATATGTGCAGGTAAATATGGCTCCAACATTCGTCCTGCCTTCTGGAGGAACACGCCCTTCCTGTTGCTGCCCATCTGGGCGGCCTTCCTGCTCTTCAATAGGCCCAGAGATCTGTCAATCATCCCTGCTGACAAGGTGAAGAAGGGACAGTGATGTGTACAGTAACGGGGATGGCAGACATGCTGCGTGGAGCACGGACCTGCTCTGGGTGAAGCCCGGGTCACTCCTCCCCCTCACTGCCCCAGAACACACACTCCCCCCTCAGATCCAACCATCATGTTCTGGCCAGGCTGAAACACGTTTTGTTAGGGGATCAAAGATGACATTTCTGACATTGAGGAGCTGTCCCTGTTTGTCTCTGCGTTTGTGAGTGCTACCACACGTCTCTGGATATTGTTTTGACTGCAATGTTGTGTGTCTCCAGGTGGAGGCGGTGCAGAAGAAAGGCCTGCTCTCTCGGCCCACGGACCTGCTCCTCTCCCTGGGCCTGCTGGCCTGCATGGGCCTGTGTGTGTTCAGGGGCATGGTAGGAACCTGCACATCTCTCTCTGTCTCTGTCTCTCTCTGTCTTTCTCCCTAACCCTGCCTCCTCTCCTTCCCTCTCCCGTTCTCCTTCCCTCCCTCCCCAGGTGGTGCTGGACTGCCCAATGGATGCCTGCTTCAACTATATCTACCAGTACGAGCCCTGCCTCAAAGACCCTGTAGGCTTCCCCCGCCTCACGGTAGGTCAGCCAGGCAGCCAGAGCTCACACCAGGGGTCAGACCAGGGGTCAGACCAGAGGTCACACCAGGGGTCATACTCACGTATATGTGTGTGTGTGTGTGTGCAGATGATGGTGCAGCTGTTCTACGCTCTGCCTCTCCTGGCTGTCAGCCTGTACGGACTACAAGCCCCAGGATGCACCTGGATGCTGGATTGGACTCTCTTCTTCGCTGGGGCCATCGCCCAGGTAACGCCGCAATTCAGTTCAAATAACTATTATTATTCACAGGCATCACACACAATGCGTGTGGTATGTGTCTAAGGTGTGTTTTCTGTGAATAAAAAAAAAAAAAAAGTTTTACTACATTAAAAACTAAATATATCCTCCTCCCCTTCAGACTCAGTGGTGTCACATCGGGGGGTCCCTTCATTACCGGACCCCGTTTACGTACCGGATGCCGACAGACAAGCGCTGGGAGGTCCTGCTCCTCAACCTGGTGTTCCTGGCCGGCCCCGCCCTGCTGGCGCTGCGGTGCCACGCACTCCCCGCCTTCTTCATGAAGCTGGTGCCCAAGGGACAGAGCAACAAGGACAAGAAGAAGAACTAGCACCACTTCTTCTGTGGTTTCTCTCTGTGTGTGTGAAATATCTCAGCCCTGCGTGTCAATATCAGCTGTAACACTCCCCGGACTGTTGGACCTAGATAGTGGCTGTTTGTGGACGTGAGCAGTCTGACTCTCTCTCACACACACAGACACACATATACACACACACACACACACACAGCCTTGTGAAGTGGGACTCTGACCTGGCTCACGGTTCGGGACTCACGTAGTCAGTATAACACACACACACACACAGGAAGCTAGTACACAGACTGTATGACACACACAGACAAGAAACATATAACACATACTCTAGGACTGTGTCCTTTGAGCATGAAGGCACACACACACACACACACAGAGAGGTGGATATACGTGATTAGATTTGTTATATCCTCAGACCGTAAATACTCCTGCTCTGTTAGGAAATCACACATTCATCCTCCAGTCCCTCCACCCCTCCTTGATCCAGGCTGACAGGGTGAGGGCCAGCCAGCCTGTCCTGTAGTCGGTCTTGTTGTGGAGCAGATCACAGAAGATTAGACGGATAACAGCTCAGTTCTCACAACACGCAGGGCTGAGATAGGAGAGAGCGTGTCACCGGATGAGATAAGGACTGAGTGTTCTCGGTGTGTGACGAGTGTTTGGTTATTTCAGTGGTCTGCCTTTGCTGTGTTTACGATTTATTATTATGGGATTGGGTGGTTACTATAGTGATATTTAAATCAGAAAAAAAAATTGGGGGGGGGGGGCTGGAAGTTTACCTGGGGAATGGGGTGAAAAGTATTATGGGATAGGTGTTTGTGACTCCACTAGACTTTTATATGTGAACTCTATTAAAGGGCGTTTTCAAACAGCCGTCCTGTGTTGGTGTGTGTCGTCTGTAGAGAAAATCCTCCTGTTTGTCGACCTGGACCAGATGACTGAGTCCTACCACATACCTGAGCTTGCAGCTCTGTGGTCTCCAGCCCTGGTCCTTGTGCCCCCCCTGCCCTGCATGTTCTAGATGTTTACCTGCTCCAAGACACCTGATTCAGATGAGGTCGGTATCTAGCTCAGCAGAAGCCTGGTGACGAGCATTCATTTGACTCGGGTATGTTGGAGCAGGTAAACATCTAGAACATGGATCTCCAGCCCTGCTCCTGGAGAGCTACCTGCCTGAAGGGTTTATCTCCAACACTGATCTAGCACACCTGAATCTAATAATTAGCTGGTGGATCAGGTATCTAGTGTAGAATCAGGTCAAATAAGTGTGTTTGGAGCAAAAACCTACAGGCAGGTAGCTGTCCAGGAACAGGGTTGGAGACCTCTGATCTAGAACATGCAGGGCAGGGGCACACAGACCAGGGTTGGAGACACCTGTGTCAGCTCTCCTCAGTCCTGTCACACACCTGCTCCTCTCCAGGCACACCAGTCAGAGTGCTGATGATGTCACCGTGTCCCGTGGGCTGCCATTGGCCCAGTGACCTTCGTTCTTCCTGTCAGGTGTGATGAATCTGGGCCAGAGATTACATGGTTAGTTTGCGTCCTGAATAAAGTGTTGACAGAAGGTCTGTCTGTGTGTGTGTGAGAATACCTGGATTGTTTTCAGAGTGAAAGATGTGAGAAGTTCAGACTGACTTCAGGGCAGACTGACTTCAGGTCAGACAGACACGTAAATACTCTCCACATCAGACAGGATGGAAGCCTGTGCTCCAGATCTCCTCCTGTTAAGACTGTCTACAGCACACAACGGCTGATTTCCAATATAAAAAGTTGACATTCATTGTCAAGAGACACGTGTAACTGACAGGAAACGTAATTGTTCATTTGTTTTCTTAGCTTTATTAAGAACGGAACACCACAGCTGGACACAAAGTCATAGGAACACCAAAAAAGAGGAGAAATGGACCAAATAGCAAGAGATGAAAGCCAATCAAATATCAGAAGAACCAGAGCTGAGAGTCACAAAACTCATCACCGCTGTTGCTGGGCAACATTCAAGATAGTTTTAAATTCAAATACAATCAAGCAGTCTTCAGAAATGTCCCATTCAGCCAAACCTGCCCGACACTCAATCTACAAAGGATCTAAATAGAGACTCATTGATTGGTTAGTGGAGGGTTACCAGGGTGATGGGGAGGCTTTCTGATTGGACAGTGTCAATAAGAGATGAGCCAATAACAAACTTGCACCACATAATTTACAGTACAGGGAAAACAGGTGATTAAACAGGTTAAATTACAGTTGGATTGTACAAAACTAAAAAGAAACATTATATTTCCTGGTTTTAAGTTTAAAAGAAAATACTAATAATAAATAGTTACGTTATGAGAAAAGATCAATATTAGAAAAAGTCATGTAACTTGAAAAACATTGTCAAACCTGCTATTCAGGTAACCTAGCGAAAACGAACAGTTAATTGTCTAAATAGAAAAAAAGTCATGGTTATTTTGGATAGAAAGCTAGCTTGCATCCATTACAACTGTGCTTTACTATCCTGAAGCTATAGAATGAATAGTATTGTCAATGTTGAGCAAGCTTCCAACTTATCAAAATACATCACAAATTTCAGTTATCCTCTCTCTCTCTCTTCCTCTCTCTCTCTCTCTCTCTCTCTCACACACACTCACACACTCTCTCACACACACACTACCACGCCTCTCTCCCAACAGGAGAGGAGAAGGTTAGCAGAATGTTTAGGTATGATTAGCAGGTTACCCTGTCTGTTAGTGTGGTGTTCTGGCAGGTCTGGAACAGACCAGGAAACAGCCCTTAAAGGTAGACTCAGTCACGCATCGCCCTTCTCTGAACACCAGGGCACCTCCAGAGACACTCCACAGACAGAACACGCTCCACTCTGGTGTGACAGAGCACCTCTGTGTGTCACGTGAGGCACCCTAGGGGTGTTGAGGGTCAGACTAGGTCGAAATTTTCTTTCTGGGAGTTTTTTTTGGGTGGGAGTTTATCCTTGTCTCCTTTGAGGGTTTAGGTTAGCTGTAGGTGCTAATATGTAGGTTTAGGTTAGCTATAGGTGCTAATCTGTAGGTTTAGGTTAGCTATAGGTGCTAATATGTAGGTTTAGGTTAGCTATAGGTGCTAATCTGTAGGTTTAGGTTAGCCATAGGTGCTAATCTGTAGGTTTAGGTTAGCTATAGGTGCTAATCTGGGGGCATCTGAGAAGGCTCCTGTGACTTTGCTTCTAAAAAGGGATATACAAATAAAGTTAGATTTGATTTGAATACTGTGATTGTGTCAGAGAACGTCACTCGTTTCAAGAAGTGATTCGACTCTGCTGAGTCTACCTTTCGTTTCAGGAAGTGATTCGACTCTGCTGAGTCTACCTTTCGTTTTAGGAAATGATTCGACTCTGCTGAGTCTACCTTTCGTTTCAGGAAGTGATTCGACTCTGCTGAGTCTACCTTTCGTTTCAGGAAGTGATTCGACTCTGCTGAGTCTACCTTTCGTTTCATAACTCCAGGGGGAACGGGCGGTTCGTAAATGTTTACGTGCCAGAAGGCCAGCTGTATCTTTAAGAGAACAGACCTAAAATCGATGCTCAGAGTGTGCAGACATGAGGGGGGAGTTCGGAGCCCCTGAACCCAAGGTTTGAGGGGTCAGGGGTCGGGGCTGAGATGCCCCAGGGCATTGTGGGAGTTGTAGTTTTTGGTTCAGTAGTCGTGGTGGACGTCCTCTCCCCCGTGTCTCCGGTGGTTCCTGCGCTCGCGGCGCTGGCCGTGGTGGTGGCGGCGGTACCGGTGGGAACGGCGGGCTGAGGGAGGGAGCAGAAAAGGATTCTGGGTAAAGAGAGTGTTTCCTCTTTGTTGTTTTCCTCAGAAGGTCACACAGACAAGAGGAGAGAACACACACACACATATATTGTGTACACACACACACACACTCACACTTGGTACAGATGATCTTGGGCCGGTCCCAGGTCCCGTCGGCACGGCAGCGAGCGGTGGGAACATGTCGCTGGTAGAATCCTTCGGAGCACTGGTAACGCACCACAGCGTGGATGTCATAGTGGGAGCGACGCCGACCAATCAGATGGGCGTTATCCACGGAGGGCGGGGTTGCACACAGCACTGTCAAACGGGATTGGACACAGAGTCAATGATTGGTGGCAGAGAATAAACTGAGACAAGCTGAGACTCAAGTATTTGCTGCAGTTCCTCTAGGTGCCTCTAGGTGCCACTGTTCTCTTACTACTCAGTCAACCTATTTCTCTCCCTCCTTCTCCCTCTCTGTCTCCTTCTCCCCCGCTCTCCTTCTCCCTCTCTGTCTCCTTCTCCCTCTCTGTCTCCTTCTCCCTCTCCCTCTCTCTCTCTGTCTCTCTCTGTACACAGATCCAGCTACCACATGAATCTTCCCAGACAGTTTCCATTCCGGAAGGTTCAGGAATAGTTGACACACAGATCGGAACTGGTCTGGAACTCCTAGTTTGGAATGTGGAATTCCCAGCCGGTTTCTAAGGGCCTAGTTAGACACTAACAGAGCAGTGATGTGTGTCCACACCAGGGTTAATACTGGCATACTGGCCATGCCTGCAGACAAGGGCCTACAGTAGGAGAGAAAGCCTAAAGATATGATCTTAAGTAAGATGCAAGTTACTATTTAAAACAAATATGACCTTAAGTAAGAGAAGTTACTATCTCTAAAAGAAACAGTCTTGACCAAATAAGAAATGATGACAGTAGTTCTTTCTGAAAAGCAGCTCTCCCCCAGGTGAGCAGGGTGTCCCCCCAGGTGAGCAGGGTCCCCCCCCAGGTGAGCAGGGTGTCCCCCCAGGTGAGCAGGGTGTCACCTGAACCCTTCTTGCAGATGTAGGGCAGGTTGTAGTTGCAGGGGACGTCGTTCCAGCGGCCGGCCTCGTGGGCGATGGTCACCACGCAGTCCTCCCCGCCCGCAAAGAAGTTGTCAGGCTGGCTCTCCCTCCAGTTCTCAAACACCTGCGGAACACAGCGCCGTCACAACCCACACGCTTCCATTCCACCACACGGGGTTCTATTCCACCACACAGGGTTCTATTCCACCACACGGGGTTCTATTCCACCACATAGGGTTCTATTCCACCACACAGGGTTCTATTCCACCACACAGGGTTCTATTCCACCACGCGGGGTTCTATTCCACCACACGGGGTTCTATTCCACCACACAGGGTTCTATTCCACCACACAGGGTTCTATTCCACCACACAGGGTTCTATTCCACCACACGGGGTTCTATTCCACCACACGGGGTTCTATTCCACCACACGGGGTTCTATTCCACCACACAGGGTTCTATTCCACCACACAGGGTTCTATTCCACCACACAGGGTTCTATTCCACCACACAGGGTGAGGGTCGGGGTAGAGGTCGGGGAAGAGGCCGGGGGAGAGGCCGGGGTAGAGGTCGGGGTAGAGGCCGGGGTACAGGCTGGGGTAGAGGTCGGGTTAGAGGCCAGGGTACAGGCTCGGGTAGAGGTCGGGTTAGAGGCCGGGGCCTCACCAGGTCGTTGGAGTCGGTCCACTGGAAGTCCTCTTCCACAGTGCGGTCATTCAGGCCGATCCAGGCGTTGTCATGGCCCATTCCTGCCCGGCAACACACACCATGTTAGTACCCTGCTGCTTCGCCCCGCAACACACACACACACACACACACTCTCACACACACACCGTTGATGAACTCCTGCTCGGTGACGGAGGTCACACTACTGAGGTGAGCACTGTGTTCCCTGCAGTCCTTCTCTGCATCCTCCCAGGTGTGGCGCTGGGTGAAGTACCTGACACACACACACACACACAGATCATCCAGATTAAACATATTACACAGATTATGAAGACTCACCTACACATCGTTACTCAGATGACCCCATACCGTACACGGTGACCATGGAAACAGACTGTACAGACGAAGGGCAGATTACAATCCTAACTGTGATGTCACAATGGAGCTGTACGCTGTCACCGTGGAGACAGAGTACAGTATCGGCCAGGTGACAGATAGATTTCCTTGTGTCAGATGCACAGAACGTTCTACAATACCTGTAGCAGTGGCCATGAAACTTCCTCCAACCGTGCTCACAGCCTTCAATGTCTGCAGAGAGAGAGGTGGAGGAGAGCAGAGAGGGGGAAGGGGGGGAGGAGATAAAGGGAGTAGGGGAGAGATAGAGGGAGGGAGCGGCAGGGAGCGGGGGAGATAGAGGGAGGGAGGGAGCGGCAGGGAGCGGGGGAGAGATAGAGGGAGGGAGAGGCAGGGAGCGGGGGAGAGATAGAGGGAGGGAGGGAGAGATAGAGTGAAGAGGTAAACAAGAGAGATATAAAGCCCCGTGGAGCAGGAGGATAAGGAGGATAAAACAGAGAGCATAGACATAAAGGAGAGAGGTGCTTTGTGAGACAGAGACTCTCTACCTCTCTCTACCTCTCCCTCTTCTCTCTCTCCTCCCGCTCATCCCCTGGTCCTTTAGGAGTGTCCCAGGACACACAAGGACACCTGCCCCCCAGCGCAGGCAGCACGCTGGGTAGTCATAAACAAACACACCTAATACTTCCTCTGGAGAGTTACCATCTGTTTCTCTCTCTCTCTCTCTCTGTCTGTCTCTCTGTCTCTCTACCGCTCTCTTTTCACCTGTCTAACTCTCTCTTTGCCCCTCTCTCTCTTTCTCTAGCTCTGAGTACAAGAAAGGCGCATTACAAATACATTGAATATTTGTATTATCTCTTCCTTTCGCTCTACCTCTCCTACTCCATATGTCTTTATATATCTCTCCATATCACCATCAATCAGGTCAAGACAAACACACACACCCTCAACCAGGTCAAGACAAACACACACACCCTCAACCAGGTCAACACAAACACACACACCCTCAACCAGGTCAACACAAACACACACACTCAACCAGGTCAACACACACACACCCTCAACCAGGTCAACACAAACACACACACACCCTCAACCAGGTCAACACACACACTCAACCAGGTCAACACAAACACACACACACACACCCTCAACCAGGTCAACACACACACACACCCTCAACCAGGTCAACACACACACACACACACACACCCTCAACCAGGTCAACACACACACACACCCTCAACCAGGTCAACACACACACACACCCTCAACCAGGTCAACACACACACACACCCTCAACCAGGTCAACATATGCACACACACAACCAGGTCAACACACACACACACACTCAACCAGGTCAACACACACACACACACTCAACCAGGTCAACACACACACACACCCTCAACCAGGTCAACACACGCACACACTCAACCAGGTCAACAGCGACACAGCACAGGTGTGTCCACCTCTCTCTCACCTGTCTCACAGGTGTCTCCTCCTCTCTCTCACCTGTCTCACAGGCGTCTCCTCCTCTCTCTCACCTGTCTCACAGGTGTCTCCTCCTCTCTCTCACCTGTCTCACAGGTGTCTCCTCCTCTCTCTCACCTGTCTCCCAGGTGTCTGCACCTCTCTCTCACCTGTCTCCCAGGTGTCTCCTGACCTCCTCTCTCACCTGTCTCACAGGCGTCTCCTCCTCTCTCTCACCTGTCTCACAGGTGTCTCCTCCTCTCTCTCACCTGTCTCACAGGTGTCTCCTCCTCTCTCTCACCTGTCTCACAGGTGTCTCCTCCTCTCTCTCACCTGTCTCACAGGTGTCTCCTCCATAGCTGGGCAGACAGAGGCACATGAAGGCGTCCACCTTGTCAACGCAGGTGCCTCCGTTCTCACAGGGGCTGGACTGGCAGTCATCCACGTCTGTAGGAGAGAACACAGAACATGGAACATCAGAACCACATCATGAGGAGAGAACACAGAACATGGAACATCAGAACCACATCATGAGGAGAGAACACAGAACATCAGAACCACATCATGAGGAGAGAACACAGAACATCA
The DNA here is from genome assembly GCA_023658055.1 of Thaleichthys pacificus. Classification (NCBI taxonomy): domain Eukaryota; kingdom Metazoa; phylum Chordata; class Actinopteri; order Osmeriformes; family Osmeridae; genus Thaleichthys; species Thaleichthys pacificus. The sequence goes on from CM042854.1 coordinate 1,739,093, forward strand.
GAACCACATCATGAGGAGAGAACACAGAACACAGAACATCAGAACCACATCTGTAGGACAGAACACAGAACATCAGAACCACATCATGAGGAGAGAACACAGAACAGGACAGTGAGAGAGACAGAAAGAGAAAGAGAGACAGAGAGAGAGAGAGACCCTCTGAGTGATCAGAGCTTTATTCTGTCCCTCCAGACGCTGTCCTACTTGTCAAATCAAGTGCCCCTAACCTCACAGCTACTGACAGGGGCTTTGTAACACCCTCCGAGGCCGACAGGGAGGCTGTTCACCAGACGGAGATCTGAAAGCTATTCATGCTCTCTAACTGCCAATCAAACATTCAGCCAGAGCGTCTGATTGGAAATGTGTAGCTTACACATGCACCATACCTCCCCCTCTACCCTGCTGTACAGACACACATCTCTCTCCCTCTCTCACTCTCTCCATCCCTCCTTCTATCCATCCATCTCCCTGTGATGCCAGTGCGGCCGGGGACATTTGATTAGTCTGTCAGAGCTAGAGACACATTCATTTACACACAAACACACACACACACATATACACAAACACACACACACACATATACACAAACACACACATATACACAAACACACACACACACACATATACACAAACACACAGAGCTTGGCAGTAGATGCATTGCCTGACCTTTAAGAGGGGATATTCAGCCTGACTATAACGTCTGTGGAAATGACTATGGGAAATAACCCAATAACAAGCAGGGTGATCATCTCCTGGCCGGGCGGGGCTGGGAGTGTGAGGCCGGGCGGGGCTGGGAGTGTGAGGCCGGGCGGGGCTGGGAGTGTGAGGCCGGGGCTGGGAGTGTGAGGCCGGGCGGGGCTGGGAGTGTGAGGCCGGGGCTGGGAGTGTGAGGCCGGGCGGGGCTGGGAGTGTGAGGCCGGGGCTGGGAGTGTGAGGCCGGGGCTGGGAGTGTGAGGCCAGGCGGGGCTGGGAGTGTGAGGCCGGGCGGGGCTGGGAGTGTGTGTAGTGTGTGCTGCAGCACATGTACGTGTGTGTGTGTGCTGCAGCACGTGTACATGTGTGTGTGTGTGCTCACCGATCTCACAGTTCTCTCCTGTGTAACCCTCAGGACAGTAACAGCTGGATCCCTGTCCCACAGGAAGACACCTGCCTCCATGGAGACACGGGTTGGTCACACAGGGCTCCCTCTCTACTGGGGGGAGGGGGGAGGGAGGGAGGGAGGGGAGGGGGAGGTTGAGAGGAGGAGGGGTGAAGACAGGAGATTAAAATTATTGTTTTACACTCAGAAATAGGGAGCAAGGACAGTTAGCTAGTTAGTCATGGTAGTGCAACAGGTTGTTTACATAGACAAGTAATCAGACAGTTGGACAGTTCTTCTCATCCAGGATCGTCAAGCCTTGCCCAGCCTCTCTGAACACATGGCTGTCTCTTAGCTACGCTTTCAGACGCTCAGAATACAGAAATACTTTTCTTCTTTCTATTTTGAGTAAAATCCCTTACATCCCTTCCCCTGTTGTGAAGGCGTGGGCGGTACAGGTGCTGTGATGTGTCTGTCTGTAGCTCTGAGAGCACAAGGAGGGGGGGGAGGATTTGCATGGCAGAGGAAAGGTCTTCCTCTCCTTTTCTCTGTACCTCTATCCCTCTATCCCTCTGTCTCTCTCTTCTCACTCCTCTCAACCTTTTTCTTCAGTCATCGCAAGATACACCTTTTGTTCAGCTGTTTTTGTCTCCCTCCTCTCCCTCCCTCCCTCCTCTTTCTCCCTCCCTCCCTCCCTCCTTCCCTCCCTCCCTCCCCCTCTCCTCTCGCTCTCTCTCCCTTCCTCCCTTTCTCCTCTCTCTCCCTCCTCTGTGTCTTGGTTGGATGCTGTGCTCTACTGACCTTTGGTGCAGAACAGAGAGAGAGTGGTGTGGTGACAGGCTACCGGACACACACACTTACAGCTATACAGGCTACCGGACACACACACACAGCTGGCAAGGCTATAGGACACACACACCAACAGCTATACAGGCTACAGGACACACACACTTACAGCTATACAGGCTACAGGACACACACACTTACAGCTATACAGGCTACAGGACACACACACTTACAGCTATACAGGCTACAGGACACACAAACAAACACCTTTCAACCAAGACCTCCTATAGATACACATGCAAACCCATTATTCCTTATTCTCTCCCTCTTTTCAAAAGGACCCCCCCCCCTCCCCCCCGTGCCCCCCCCGGCTAACACCCCTCACCATCCACTTGGCAGCAGTTGTCATGGTTACCGTATGGAAAGCAAGCGAGCCGTCTGGTTGGTCAGTTGGACCCACAGAGAGGCAGTGGGGCCGTCAGAACTAGAGAGAGACGACAGCTAGCGCCACAAGACCCCCCCTCTTACCGCACCGCCCCCCCACACCCCCTTTACCCCCCTCCTCCCTACCGCACCCCTCCACCCCCTCCTCCCTACTGCACCCATCCAGCCCCCTCCTCCCTACCGCACCCATCCAGCCCCTCCTCCCTACCGCACCCCTCCCCACCCCCCTCCTCCCTACAGCACCCCTCCCCATCCCCCTCCTCCCTACAGCACCCCTCCCCCTCCTCCCTACCGCACCCCTCCACCCCCTCCTCCCTACAGCACCCCTCCACCCCCCTCCTCCCTACCGCACCCCTCCACCCCCCTCCTCCCTACAGCACCCCTTCACCCCCCCTCCACCTCCCTACAGCACCCCACCCCATATCTACAGACCCTGTCAGTCAGAGCACTAATTGTCTGAGTGAGTGTGTGTGTGTGGTCTCTTTGGAAAGCGGTGCATTAGCATGTGAATGAGAACCCTACAGTAACCGTGGCGATGCTGAAGCCTGCTCAGGGAGAACGCTGAGTCACTATGACACACAGCTGAGTGTGTGCGTGTGTATGTGTGTGTGTGTGAAAGCTGTGAATGTGTGTGAATATTCATAGGACCCAGTTAGGGGGAAATCAATAGCAGAGATTAGCTGGCTGGTTCCTGCACCTGGTGTCTTCATCATCATCATCATCACTGACCTGCTGCAACTGCACCCCTTCATACGTGTGTGTGTGTGTGTATATGGGGGGATTGTGAGTGTGTGTGTGAGTGCAGGATGAGTGTGTGTGTATGCATGTGTGTGAGAGAGAGTGAGTGCAGGATGTGTGTGTTTGCGTGTGTGTGTGTGTGTGTGTGTGAGTGATTGCAGGATGAGTGTGTGTGTGTGAGTGCAGGATGAGTGTGTGTGTGTGTGTGAGAGTGAGTACAGGATATCTGCGTGGGGACTGTGTGTGTGTGTGTGTGTACACATCTGTTTCTCTGTCATGAGTTGAAGCAGCCAGAACATCTCTCCAGATCAGAGCTGTGAAATCTTAATGAGTATCTGGAATTAGAATGAAACTTCTCAGAACCAGAGAGACAGTTCCAGAACCTTCTCTGGGTTCTATTAGACAGAGTGCTTGCAGGTTCACCTCAGTGACTTCCACAAAATTTACCATGAGCGCTTTTATTTTGTTAACGGCTCATTTGAGTTTATCTGTGTGTCGCAATGATGTCGCTGTACAATATCATTTACAGCGTGCACTAGCATTTTACAGTGTGCAGGAGTGTGCATAGTGACAGATAAGGTCGTGACATGGTTTGACAAATAGATGGTAGAATGTTATGACCACAAGAAAGGTAATAAAGTGTGTGTGTGTGTAAGGGTCGATGACAGATAATCCCAGTGTGTGTGTGATCGTTCATCTGAGTGAAATATCTATAGGACAGAGAAGGAGCTGTCTGTTGATGAGTTTACACGCCCTATGACAGTAACCAGGAGAGGAGGAGGA
>CM042854.1:1747921-1951185 GCA_023658055.1 Thaleichthys pacificus
CAGAAAGAGTTACGTTACAGAGGTGTGTGTGTTTATGTGTGTGTGTGTGTACTGTAGGTGTGTGTACTGTAGGTGTGTGTGTGTGTACTGTAGGTGTGTGTGTGTGTACTGTAGGTGTGTGTGTACTGTAGGTGTGTGTGTGGTACTGTAGGTGTGTGTGTGTGTACTGTAGGTGTGTGTGTACTGTAGGTGTGTGTGTGTGTGTACTGTAGGTTGTGTGTGTACTGTAGGTGTGTGTGTACTGTAGGTGTGTGTGTACCTGCAGCAGGCTGAGGGGGCTTCTCTGTACAGTCAGGTAGCTCCATGGTTTCCACAGGGACGTGTAGATCTTCTGGATGGGGTCTGGCTTCTTAACAGCACCTGGACACACACCTGACAGGTTTAGTCACACCACACACACACAGTTCACAGTGTCGCGGTCGGCACGGGCGACCTCCCCGGTCTCCACGGCGACCTCCCCGGTCTCCACGGCGACCCTCCCGGTCTCCACGGCGACCTCCCCGGTCCCCACGGCGACCTCCCCCCGGTCCCCCACGGCGACCTCCTCACCTCTGTAGCAGTACGCGTCATACAGCTCTGTGTCGTTCCCCCTCCCGGCGTCGTCGGGGACGTGGACCCCCCCCTGGTGCCCGGGGCAGTCCTGCCCAGGCCGGGGGGGAGGAGAGCGGACACTGCCGTCAGAGAGCCAGCCTGGGGAGCAGACCTCCAGACCGGACCTCCAGGCCAGGAGGAGCTGCCCAGCCCGTGGCCAGCTGGGCCCCCAGGGACACGCAGCGGTCTGAGGCCGAGGAGAGAGGCATTGCCCCCTGGGACGGACACATGGAGGACCTCGCCTGGAGGAGGAGGCGGGGAGGGTGGGGGGGGGGGGGGAGGGGTAGTGGAGGGGTTGAAGGGCAGGGAGAAAATAGGAGAGGAGAAGAGGGGAGGGAAAGGGAGGGGAGGAGAAGAATGGGGGAGAAACGAGGAGAGTTAAAGAGGATCTGATAGGAGATGGTCGGTGTGTGTGTGTATGTGTGTGTGTATGTGTGTGTGTATGTGTGTGTGTGTGTGTATGTGTATGTGTGTGTGTGTGTGTGTGTGTGTACCTTCCAGTTCCCTGGCATAGCAGTACACATCAAACAGCTCGTTAGGATCCCTCTTTCCATAATTCCTCACGCCAGCAGAGTGCTCCTGGTGTCCATAGCAACCAAGCTCTGGTGATTGGACAGGATAGCTGTGGAAATCAACTGTGTTTAATTATCTCAGGAAATTATTCAGAAACAATAGAATACAAATCTAACCGTGTTGCTATGGAAATATTTGGATGCACATAGATGTGTAAATTAACAGATGTCATCAGTGAATAAAACAATAATTGTCACAGAACCAATTAAAAATACCGACAGATACATATATAAATGTGTGTGTGTATGTGTGTGTGTGTGTGTGTGTGTGTGAGCCCTACCGGACGGTCTGGTCTGACAGCCAGCCAGCAGCACAGCTGGCGTAGCCCTCACGGAACGCCGCCCACAGCTGGGTTGGCGTGGCGATGAGGGCGGAGTTGGCCTGGCAGGCTTGCTGGGCGTCGGAGAAGGAGAGGGCGTAGCGGGCCCTGGGGGACTGGTAGTGGAACACCACACCTGGGAGGGCAGGTCACAGTGATGTCACAAAGACACATCCTGTCTCAGTGATGTCACAAAGACGCATCCTGTCTCAGTGATGTCACAAAGACACATCCTGTCTCAGTGATGTCACAAAGACACATCCTGTCTCAGTGATGTCACAAAGACACATCCTGTCACAGTGATGTCACAAAGACGCATCCTGTCTCAGTGATGTCATAGACACCCTCAGTGATGTCATAAAGAGTCTCTCTGTGTTCCTCTCTGCATGTATCTCTTCCCTCCTCCTCTCTCTCTCCCTGTCTCACCCCGCTCCTCCTCTCTCTCTCCCTGTCTCACCCCGCTCCTCCTCTCTCTCTCCCTGTCTCACCCCGCTCCTCCTCTCTCTCTCCCTGTCTCACCCCGCTCCTCCTCTCTCTCTCCCTGTCTCACCCCGCTCCTCCTCTCTCTCTCCCTGTCTCACCCCGCTCCTCCTCTCTCTCTCCCTGTCTCACCCGCTCCTCCTCTCTCTCTCCCTGTCTCACCCCGCTCCTCCTCTCTCTCTCCCTGTCTCACCCCGCTCCTCCTCCCCCCCCCCCCAGAGGACACACTCAGGGCCCAGTAGGACTGCCCCAGATGAGAGCAATCACAGTCCCGTCATGTTCCCTCAGTGGGGCTTCATGCAAGACTGAACGCAAAAATGGCATCAGTGTTCAATCAGAGTGCTGTAATCACAGCCATAATTAGCCGGCTAATGTGAACTAATGTTACAAACAAACACAGACAGACAGAGACAGAGAGACAAAGAGAGAGAGACAAGAGAGAGAGAGAGAGAGAGAGAGAGAGAGAGAGAGAGAGAGAGAGACTACCGCATCCCGAGAGACCATTTTCAGTTTTTTCCAACCACGAACCGCAGTACTCACCCTCAACCACCAGGGGCACTGTGTCCCTCTCGTAGTCGTCGCCTACGACAACCTGACAGCTGTAAGTGCCTGAGTCGTTGGCACGGAGACCGTGGATCTCCATGGTAGCATTGAGGCGGTTGGCAGGGTAGGCTGGGAGTTTGGCTCTGCCGGCGAACGCCTTGTTGATCTTTACCTCGTCGCCTAGGTCACAAGAGCAGACAAGCAACACGTCACTTTTCACCCATTCAGCTTAAGACTTCATCTAGAAAACTCCATGACTGGGCTTGAACAGCAGCAGGCCTCGGAAGTGGGGTTTTCTTTCGATATCTTTTTAGGGATTTTTTTATTCTTTACTGGACAGTTTGTAGGTGAAGTGTGACAGGAAAGGCAAGGAGAGAGAGAGAGAGAGAGAGAGAGAGAGGGAGAGAGAGAGAGAGAGAGAGAGAGAGAGAGAGAGAGAGGAGAGAGAGAGAGAGAGAGAGAGAGAGAGAGGGAGAGAGAGAGAGAGAGAGAGGGGGGGAAAACATGCAGCAAAGGGCCCAGGTCAGATTCGAACCCAGGCCGCCGCAGCAAGTCCTCAGCCTACATGGTAACAGTTTTCTTCCACGAGGCCTACCTGTGACAGAGAGGACCGTCTGCTCCAGGGCCGCCCCCTCCCCTCCCGGCGGTACCCAGGATCGGGTCCACAGGAGCTGGGTAGGCCGGCTGAGGGGGCTGGGGGTCTGGAGGGTGAAGACACAGGGGAGCAGGGCTCGGCCGGCTTGGGGCCCCTTCACCGTGGGGTGCGTGACCCTGCGCATGGTTACCAGGGGCGACGCGGAGCTTGCGTCTGAAGAGAAGGTACACACACAGACTATCACTACATCCGTACGACAGACAATTAATTTCAATTCAATTTCATCCCACTCATATTTACACTCACACCTGCTTCCCCCCCTCTCTCTCTCTCTCTCTCTCTCTCTCTCTCTCTCTCTCTCTGTCTCTCTCTCTATCACAATGCTTTTCTCTCTCTCTCCCTCTGTCCCTCGATGTCTCTCTACCTCTCTCTCTTCCTCTATCCCTCTCTATGTCTCTCTACCTCTCTCTCTCTCTCTCCCTCTGTCCCTCTCTATGTCTCTCTCCCTCTCTCCGAGCCTCTCTCCCTCTCTCGGAGGAGGTGCTGGCATGTTAGGGGTGATGGTAGTGTTGTCACACATGGGGGAGAGAGGGATCATGTCTGATAATGTGCATCACTTATTCACTCCCACACACAGCCTCCGGGTAACCATGGAAACAGGAAAACCGGCACATTGGCGCCCCCCCCCCTCCCTCCCCCCTTCCTCTAACTCTCTGCTCCTCCTCCATCCCCCCTTCCTCTAACCCTCTGCTCCTCCTCCATCCCCCCTTCCTCTAACCCTCTGCTCCTCCTCAATCCCCCCTTCCTCTAACCCTCTGCTCCTCCTCTCTCCCCCCTTCCTCTAACCCTCTGCTCCTCCTCCATCCCCCCTTCTATCCTGTCTGTATCCATCCATCCCCAGATCTATCAACTGTGTCTGTCAGAACAGGAAGGGGGTGGGGGGGTGGGGGATGATGAACAGGGGAGGGATGGGGGATGAGGGGGGAGATGATGGGGGATGAGTGGAGGAGGCAGGGAGGGGATGAAGGGTCTGTCTTTCTGGGACGTGTTCCATCATGGCCTTTGTGTGAGGGACTCAGGTAGTCTACTCTACACCAACCTGGGACAGACAACCAATCAGGTCTGGCCTCCTCCACACAGACAACCAACCACATCTGACCTCACAACCTCCACCCAGACAGACGACAGCACCAGCTCCTCTCGGACCAGGGAGCTCCCCTTCCCAGTGACTCTGAGAGCCGGTCGCTCCACCCCCACGACCTCCCCCCATCACGTCTACTTACAGACCCCCAGAACTCACAGGTGACTGGGAACAGGCAGACAAACTAACGCTTCTGTCAGACAGGCAGACAGACAGGCAGACACGCAGGCAGACAGACAAACTAACGCTTCTGTCAGACAGACAGACAGACAGACAGACAGGCAGGCAGGCAGGCAGGCAGGCAGACAGACAAACTAACGCTTCTGTCAGACAGACAGACAGGCAGACAGGCAGACAGACAGGCTGGAGGAGTTAAGCTGAGCGGGGGAACAGAGGCACCCTCCAGAATCTGCATTTAGAACGGAATGTTTGCACAGGCGGAACCCCCCAGGAGAGCCCCCCCCCCTCCCTCCCTCCCTCCCTCCCCCACCACCACCATACCTGAGATAATAACTAACAGTAGACTTGGAGAGAGAGAGAGGCTGGGAGATAAGAGGAGGAGAGAGAGAAGAGGGAAGAGGAGAAAAGGAGATACACAGAGGCAGAGATAGAATAATAAGAAAAAGAGTACAGAGTGAGAGAGAGAGAGAGAGAGAGAGAGGGGAAGAGAGAGGGGAAGAGAGATTGACATGAGAGACAGAGAGAAAGAGAGAGAATGTCATGAATGTAAACCTACCCTGAAGCATGGAAATGACAGGAGAAAAGAGCAAGGAGAGAGAGAGAGAGACAGAGAGAGAAAGAGAGAGACTGAGAGAGGGGTAGGGAGAGAGAGAAAGAGAGACAGAGAGAGGGGGAGAGAGAAAGAGAGAGGGGGAGAGGGGGAGAGGGAGAGAGAGAAAGGAAAGAGGGGGCTGCAGATGACGTGAAGGACACTGGCTGTCAGTGACAGAGCTGTGCCTTAAACACACGTCCATCCCTCAGAGAGCATGGAGCTCTCATGCATTATGCAGCATTACACTTCTCCCTCTCTCTCTCTCTCTCTCTCTCTCCCTCTCTCTTTCTCTCTCTGTCTCTCTCTGTCTCTCTGTGTCTCTCTGTGTCTCTCTTTCACCTACTGGATGAAAACCCTGACTTGGGATGGAGTCAACCGACGACATGACAATATGCTGTCCTCTTTCACTGCAGACTGGCCTGTGCTGTATCTAGGTCTTCGACAACACACACAGACACACGCATACACACACACATAAACACACACACACATACACACCACACAAACACCCGAGGGCATTCTCTCTCTGCACCTACAGGTACCTCTCTCCTATCGTTCTCCAATCAGCAGGGATATCCATGGCAACCGCAATTGCTGCTGGAGGGAAGCTGGGCAGTGAAGTGTGAGAGTGACTGTGGGGGTACGTGTGTGTGCCTGATTCAGTGTCTCTGAATCTGTGTGTGCTCGCGTGTGTGCCCGCGTGTGAGTCTTTGTGTGTGTGTGTGTGTGTGTGTGTGTGACAGCCAGTCCAGACCTGCAGAGTAAAGGTCGCTAAGCCAGACAGGAACTCAGCGAAAACAAACCCCTCAGTGTGCCCCAGAGCACACAGCCAGAGTCCTGGCTAACCTGCCGTCTCACAGAGCACAGGGGCCATGGACCCTGCAGCACACAGAGTCCTGGCTAACCTGCCGTCTCACAGAGCACAGGGGCCGTGGACCCTGCAGCACACAGAGTCCTGGCTAACCTGCCGTCTCACAGAGCACAGGGGCCGTGGACCCTGCAGCACACAGAGTCCTGGCTAACCTGCCGTCTCACAGAGCACAGGGGCCGTGGACCCTGCAGCACACAGAGTCCTGGCTAACCTGCCGTCTCACAGAGCACAGGGGCCGTGGACCCTGCAGCACACAGAGTCCTGGCTAACCTGCCGTCTCACAGAGCACAGGGGCCGTGGACCCTGCAGCACACAGAGTCCTGGCTAACCTGCCGTCTCACAGAGCACAGGGGCCGTGGACCCTGCAGCACACAGAGTCCTGGCTAACCTGCCGTCTCACAGAGCACAGGGGCCGTGGACCCTGCAGCACACAGAGTCCTGGCTAACCTGCCGTCTCACAGAGCACAGGGGCCGTGGACCCTGCAGCACACAGAGTCCTGGCTAACCTGCCGTCTCACAGAGCACAGGGGCCGTGGACCCTGCAGCACACAGAGTCCTGGCTAACCTGCCGTCTCACAGAGCACAGGGGCCGTGGACCCTGCAGCACACAGAGTCCTGGCTAACCTGCCGTCTCACAGAGCACAGGGGCCGTGGACCCTGCAGCACACAGAGTCCTGGCTAACCTGCCGTCTCACAGAGCACAGGGGCCGTGGACCCTGCAGCACACAGAGTCCTGGCTAACCTGCCGTCTCACAGAGCACAGGGGCCGTGGACCCTGCAGCACACAGAGTCCTGGCTAACCTGCCGTCTCACAGAGCACAGGGGCCGTGGACCCTGCAGCACACAGAGTCCTGGCTAACCTGCCGTCTCACAGAGCACAGGGGCCGTGGACCCTGCAGCACACAGAGTCCTGGCTAACCTGCCGTCTCACAGAGCACAGGGGCCGTGGACCCTGCAGCACACAGAGTCCTGGCTAACCTGCCGTCTCACAGAGCACAGGGGCCGTGGACCCTGCCGTGGGGCCGTGGTGGCGTTAGGAACCATCCAGCAGCCCAAAGCCAGCCAGGCCCAGAGCCAGCCAGGCCCAGAGCCAGCCAGGCCCAGAGCCAGCCAGGAACACAACCTGAGCAAGCTGAGACAACCCAGCACTAACACTGCCTCTCACACACCATCACATCAAGCAGTCAGCTCTTTGCCCCTCCGCTACCCCCCCTACCACCACCCCCATGCCCCCCACCCCCACAACCTCCTCAGAGACTCACCTGGTCCCAGCAGCATCAAGGCCAGAGACAGGAGGAGAGGCTGCAGCACCGTCAAACACCCCATCCTGGAGCGGGAGAGAGGGAGGGAGAGGAGGGAGGAGGAAGAGAGAGAGGAGAGGGAGGAGGGAGGGGGGAGGGAGGGAGATGGGAGGGAGATGGGAGGGAGGGAGGAGGGAGGGAGAGAGGAGGGAGAGAGAGGGAAAGAGGAGGGAGAGGGAGGGAGGAGGGGAGGAGAGAGAGGGAGGGCAGGAGAGAGAGGGAGGAGGGCAGGAAAGAGGAGAGAGAAGGAGACAGAGGGAGAAGGCTGGGGTTAGTGTCAGTGGCATTAATAATCAAGTGCAGGGTTACACTGATACAGCTTTCATGACAGACTCTCTTCCTCCACACACAGTGGACACACAGAGAGCTCCAGAGTTGTGGATGCTGCGAGGCCTGTCAAGGTGTCAGGAACCTGCTGGCAGAAACCTGATTTACTCCAGGGAGTGGATGGGAAACACCGTCAATGGGGAAACCCGTTTTTGCATTCGTCATGGCAACGCCACCCACCCCTGGAGGCACCTCTACAACTCAGGTCTAACCAGTCAGGTTGGCCGGTGGCCAAGCCCCGCCCCTCGGGCTCCCAGCATGCAGTTCAGCCTCAGCGTCCCTCCAGTGCAGACTGAGGGCAGAAAGGGGCCTGGAGGCATAAAAGACATTCCCAGCAGACAGTAAATTAGCCTGAGGTGGCCTGGGACTAAACACACGGTGAATAGACCATCGCTGAGAGGGAAGGCTGTTCTGTCGGCATGAAAGCCGTTCATGGTGGTCCAGGGGACCCCCAAGGTAGGGGGTGCTGGTAGGAACGAGACCCCACCGAGGTGCACTCTCTTGGGGGAGAGCCCCTGTAAAAGGCTGGGTCAGGACCCAGTGGTGCTTCGTGACAGATCGAGTCTGGTGGGGAGATGTAGACCAGTGCGGGGGGGCGGCGGGGGTTAGGGGCCTAGAAGCTTTGGTTGTTCTCTCTCTCTTCTCAGGGGGTTCAGGGGGTTCGGGGTGAGGGGGGGGGGTCCAGGGTGGTGGGCTGACAGAGTGCGGCCGAAGCCAGCCAATCAGGCGACACGTCGACCACGCCAGAGGGACCACGAGGTCATGAGACTGGCGTCTTCCCAGGCCGTGCCGCCAGAATACAGAGCAGCTCTTCCCGTGACCCTCGCCATGGCGACCACGCCGGCCACGCCGCCAGGGGCCCCCTCGCCATGGCGACCACGCCGGCCACGCCGGCCCCAGGGGCCCCCGGGCCTGTGTGCGTCTAGGGGACCATTCACAGCTCCACCCGGCGACGGGCTTACAATGTACAGTTACGCGGGGGATGTGGTAAAGACCTCCTTTCATCACTCCCTCCATCTCTCCCTCGACCCCTCCCTCCCCTTCTCTTTAGGGAGAGCTGTGTGTGCTGGGCGGGCGGCGAGGGGGGGGGGGGTGAAGAACCTAAGAGAAAGTTCTAGAATGACATCAATAGAGGAGGGCTCCATTCTATGGTCTATATAGGTTGGGATTGTGGAAGTCTGAATGCGAGGCATTCTAAAAGGCTGGCAGAGGCTGGGGGTGGGAGAGATTCAGAGCTGGGAGAGAGAAGTAGAGCTGGCTGGCAGATATACAGTATGGCTCTCTCAGCTGTCATGTCACTCTGGCTTCAGGAGCCTGGAGGAGAGGGCCTCTGTCTGGTCCTCTACGCTGGAGGAATGTTACTGAGGAGGGGGAGGGGGAGAGGGTGAGGGTGAAACAGTGAATCAGAAAGGAGAGAGATGGGGACAAGGGGAGAAAGAGAGAATGAAAGAAAGAGGGATAGACAGAGAGAGAGAACTGGAGAGAAGAGAGAGAGAAACTGGGAGAGAAAGAGTGACCAGAGATGGGAAGTAACGAAGTACACATACTTTGTTACTTACTAAAGTAGATTTTTTTGGTATCAGTACTTTACTTCACTATTTATTATTTTATTTTCAAAAAATACGTTTCAAGCAAAAACCCCCCCAAAAATTAGTCTCGTGTTGTTTGTGAAAAAAAAAGTTTCCAAAGGTTGGAAAAAGAAATATCTAAAAAAAGTTTTGAAAAAAAAATGGATATCATAGCTACAAACAGCACATACTAGCAAGGGGTAATGTACCATTTAACTCACTTGGAGAAGCCGGCAGTGCTCCATTTTGCTCCAAGGTTCAGACCTGATCCCCGGACCGTGAGGTAACGTTAGCTCGAAGTACCACTACCGCTGAGCCAACTGTGCTTGTGGGATAGCAAGAGCTAACCAGTAGTACGAAGGGCGAAATTACGTTGTTAAATATGTTAGAGCTAAATATGTAAATATATGTACACAGCCTGGAACCCATAGCTAACAACATAAGAAGTTATCAGCAGCGCCTGTGGCGTTTCTGCAGTTTCAGCTAGCTATCTCCCAGACGCTAACGAGCTACTAAACCGATGTTGAGGCTGAACTGTAGGTAATCTCGCGCACGGTAGTGACGGTTAGAGAAGGTGGCGACTGTGTCTAACTTCACTTTTCGCCACTAGAACTTGAAATTTAAGAAAATGTTTTTAAGTCAAATTTAAAAAATAGTAGTCTTCATTTTTTAAGCTTGTTGACGTTTTGGGGGGTACATTTTCAGTTAGCAGATTAGGTAGGCAACTGTTTGAAAATGAGACAGCGAAATCGAGAGACCAAGAAAGACAAAGGGCATTACACAACTTCTCTCTCTACAGTGTGTGTGTATGTGTGCGTGTGTTCTTGTGTGCATTTCTGTGTGTGTATTTGCCTTTCTGCTCCTCCAGCTGAGACTCATAAATAGAGTCAGAGTTGACAGAGAGCCGTTAAGCTGCTTTACTTAATCAAGCCAATGGCTGCCCCATGTTGATTCATGCTACACACGCCAAGGCAATACAGCCAGCCTATCATAGAGCAACTCACACACAGATGAATACACAGGACAGACATAATACACACACACACATTCACACACACACACACACAGATAGATCATGTGACTGTTATGGTTTTTCTGTAGTCTCTGCTCCACATGGGCCTGCAGAGCAAATCACTGTAAGCACCCGCAAAACACACTCACAATGCCCCCTGGGAAATGGAGTTTAATAAGCCGGCACAACTGTTTATTCTGTTTCAGTCGCCGGAGGATAAAAATACTCTGAAGCTTTCTTCGAAACGGCGCTGTGCGGTTTGAGGAAGGGTAGAGAGGAGGAGGAAGAGAGGGATGGGGTCAGACACACAGCAGGAAGAGAGGATAAGAGAGATATGCTACCTTTCCCCGTGGTTAGGTTTGAGGAAGGTTTATTCTTCTGAAAAGGAAATACTGATAAAACGCAGAATAGATAAAGGAGAGCTGTCAGAGATGCTGTGTTTCCTTTCCTGAGATTACACAGCTGAAAAAGACTCTTTTTTAATCATGTTTTCCTTCAAAGAGCGACAGAGCAGAGGAGATATAGAATCTTCAGATGATTGACAGACCGGGTGAAGTGGAGAGGAGAGGAGAGGAGAGGGAGGGAGGGAGGGAGGGAGGAGAGGGAGGGAGGGGGAGAGGGAGGGGGAGAGAGGGAGGGAGAGAGAGAGAGAGAGAGAGAGAGAGAGGGAGGGAGGAGGGAGGGCAGAGATGGTAAATAGCACTGCTACACACTCTATCATCTCAGTTCTTTTTTGTTTTCTTTGTTTATTTGGGTTTTTAAAAAGGACACCCAATTGTGTCAGTATTTGTCAAAAGAGAGAGAGAGAGGGATGGAGTGAGTGAGACAGAGAAAAGGAGATCAGAGAGAGATGGGGTGATAAATAGTAGGGAAAGAGAGAGAGAGAGACAGAGATGGATGGAGAGTGACAGATTGACAGTCACAAGAAGAAGATTTCTCTGAAAATGTCAAACCATTTTTCATAGAGCACTGAAATGCAATTAACGTGTTATTTTCACTGCAACACTGTCGCTCACATCTGTCACTGTCTTGAGTTCACACACTTACACACACAGACATGTACACACGGACACACACGTGACATCACACCATCTCTCTATAGAAGTTACTAACACCTAGTTCCTCCTACCTGTTCACAGGTGTCAGATCAGGTCCTGTCGAATGAGCCACACCTCCGGGTCCTGTCCTAGAACAGAAGAGAGAGGAAGAGGTTACCTCATTTCTGCTCTCGACACGCATCAGACACAAAACAACCACATCAGACTCTGAATAAAATAAATACACAAATAAACATTTGTGTTTATTTGAAAGGAGAGAGAACAGTAACATGTAAACTAGACCGGGCATCATGTCTGGGGCAGTTGTGAAGTGTTCTTGCGGCTGTCCCAGTTTACATTTACATTTATTCATTTAGCAGACGCTCTTATCCAGAGCGACTTACATTAAGTACAGGGACATTCTCCCCGAGGCAAGTAGGGTGAAGTGCCTTGCCCAAGGACACAACGTCATGTGGCACGGCCGGGAATCGAACTGGCAACCTTCAGATTACTAGCCTGCTTCCCTAACCGCTCAGCCATCTGACTGCCCAGTTGGGGCAGTTTGTTTGTGTTTAACTTTGATCCAAACCAACAGATGGGAAGGGATTTGAACCTGGCACCTCTTGATCTGCCGGTAGATGTGGGGGAGGGGGGGGGGTGAACCTGCATCTGCTTAATCTGTAGTCAAGTGCTCTAACCACCAAGCCATACCCTCATTCTGTTGTTTTGCCTGGTTCCCTGGTGGGGATCCCAGATGGTGGAGAAGATGGAGCCATTACACTTAAACAAACATGGAGGGGAGATGGGTCAAAGGTCGTGGGGAGACGGGGTGAAAGGTCAGGATGGGCTGTTAACAGGGTCGTTACTCCAGCAGCTGTGTGGCTGGGGTCAGAGGTCAGGGGGTTAAAGGTCAGTGTGTTAAAAACAAGCCAGTGGCCCAGGCTTTCATCTCTTTCAGAGTGACTCTGGCAAGATACCCTCCTGTAGGTTTACACTCCAATCCTGCTCCTGGAGAGATACCCTCCTGTAGGGTTACACTCCAACCCTGCTCCTGGAGAGATACCCTCCTGTAGGTTTACACTCCAATCCTGCTCCTGGAGAGATACCCTCCTGTAGGTTTACACTCCAATCCTGCTCCTGGAGAGATACCCTCCTGTAGGGTTACACTCCAACCCTGCTCCTGGAGAGATACCCTCCTGTAGGGTTACACTCCAATCCTGCTCCTGGAGAGATACCCTCCTGTAGGGTTACACTCCAACCCTGCTCCTGGAGAGATACCCTCCTGTAGGTTTACACTCCAATCCTGCTCCTGGAGAGATACCCTCCTGTAGGGTTACACTCCAACCCTGCTCCTGGAGAGATACCCTCCTGTAGGGTTACACTCCAATCCTGCTCCTGGAGAGATACCCTCCTGTAGGGTTACACTCCAACCCTGCTCCTGGAGAGATACCCTCCTGTAGGGTTACACTCCAATCCTGCTCCTGGAGAGATACCCTCCTGTAGGGTTACACTCCAACCCTGCTCCTGGAGAGATACCCTCCTGTAGGGTTACACTCCAACCCTGCTCCTGGAGAGATACCCTCCTGTAGGGTTACACTCCAACCCTGCTCCTGGAGAGATACCCTCCTGTAGGGTTACACTCCAATCCTGCTCCTGGAGAGATACCCTCCTGTAGGGTTACACTCCAATCCTGCTCCTGGAGAGATACCCTCCTGTAGGGTTACACTCCAATCCTGCTCCTGGAGAGATACCCTCCTGTAGGGTTACACTCCAATCCTGCTCCTGGAGAGATACCCTCCTGTAGGGTTACACTCCAATCCTGCTCCTGGAGAGATACCCTCCTGTAGGGTTACACTCCAACCCTGCTCCTGGAGAGATAACAGTCAGTGTTGCTGTGCAGAATTGACTCAATGCAGTGTGTTTTCTTTTTAACACTGTTTTGCAGAAAAACTTGTTGTGGTTTAGGTAACAAGTTTCCTAGAGACAACAGTCTCACGACCAAGACAGGCCTCGAATACTAGGCTGCAACACAACTGAGTGTCTGCTAAATGACTAAAATGTAACTGGGAGATGTGCAGTCTCTCCTAGTCTCTCTCAGGGACTTAAAGCCAGTCTGTCTTTCAGGAAGATACACACACACACCCAGACACACACACACACAGACACACACACCCAGACACACACCCAGGAAGCTGCTGACCAGGCTCTTCCTGCGGTGGTGACCTCTGGAGACCGACCCTGAGAAGCTTGGAACATGGTCATGATAAGGTCACGGTTGAAACAACACGATTGATAAGGTCAAACTGTGCGCGGTGACGGAAAAGTTATGGTTTGTGTTGTTTTATGCTGTGAGGAATGTGAGGGGCTGAGCATGATAAAGTAAGTACTGGCTGTGACTGTGCCATGCTACCATATTCTACTCATAAAACAATAATCCATTCACAGCACTTATACTACAATACATAGGAGAGGGGAGAAGAGAGAGAGACAGTGTGTTTGTTCTAGTCAGAGACAAAGAGAACGGTGAGAGGAGAGAGGAAAGGAGAGGGGAAAGGAGATGAGGAGGAGGGGAGAGGAGAGTGTTTTTGTTCTGGTCAGAGACAAAGAGACAGCCTTCCCTTTGTGTGTGAGAGCATTTAGCTGTGGCCCATCCAGGCCAGGAGTGATTGGTCAGGAGGTGAGCTTTAGCCCCTCCCACAGGTACAACGCCTCCGTGATGAATAGCCCCACCCCCTCTGTGGGGCTCTGAACACTTGAGATTTAAACACTGGGGTTCAGGGGAGGGGGCGCGGTAGTGGGGGAGAGAGGAATGAGGGGGGAGGAGGGGAGAGAGGGGGAGGGAAGTATAAGGGACAGAGAGATTGGGAAGAAAGGGAGGGAGAGAGATGACAGAGGGGGCAGGGAGAGAGAGAGGGGGGACAGAAGGGAGAAGAGAAAGAGAGAAAGAGGGATAGCGAGAGGCGGCGGGGTAGAGAGACCCTGACGGAGAGAGACACAAAAAGAGAGTCAGATTCTTCTTTCGTTTCTCGTTGGTGACGGGATGCAGATCCCGGCAGGTAGCTAAGGCCTTATCAAGACGAGGTCTGCGTTGCTGGGCTAACCCCAGCCAGGCTCTGATGAACTCCCAGCCCTCCAGTCTAACACAGGGAGCTGTCCAGTGCTGAAGACACAGGAGTCCATGTTGTGTTACACTGTCTGGACCGCAGTCAGGTCACACACACAGATGGCTAGTGTGATACAGAGAAGGGAGACAGTGTGTTTTTGTGTGTACTTGTGTCTCTCAGTGTGTGTGTGTGTCTAGTGTGGTGTTTGAGAGTGTGTTGATTTTTCCTTTTGTTCAGAATCGCCGGTATCTGAAGTGGAGGAATATGCATGAGGTCCAGCCCTGCAGAGATGAGAGGGCTGTGATTGGCCGAGGCGGGAGGAGAGAGCTCTCTGGTCACGTACAGGGTTTTGAGGAGATGTGCTGATCTTGCATCTATTACTGAACACCAACCTGGACAGGTTGTGGTCTGTGTGTGTGTGTGTGTGTGTGTGTGTGTGTGTGTGTGTGTGTGAAGGTCACGGTCACACAAGTGCACATGCTCAAGTATAACCACAATCACACTCACACATCTAAATTACACACCCACATACCAACTCCCTCTCTCACACACACACACCTACTGGAAATTTCCAAACCTGGCAACCGAAAAAAGAAAGAACAGTGGAACAGTTTGTTTTTCAGTCGTTCCGGAGACGGACCCTGTCCAAGCACCTGGGTTGTGTTACCCACCAGTCCAACATTCAGGAGCCAGGAAAACACAGAACAAGAACACGGCCGTCTAACATTCACCTGATCCAAATGAAAATGGTGTGTTCATGGTGTGTTCAGCTCCACAGTTCCTTAGTAGCTTGGAGCTGGGAGTCGCACACACACCTGCCAGTCTGCACAAGGACAGAACCGTTCTACACAGAGCTGTGGGCTTCTCTGAAGCGTCAAGGACTTTGTGACATTGCTCATGAAAGTTTGATTTGATTTGAGTCTCTCCTCTAGGGTTTAACTAGATGGAACTTTGGGTGTTGACATCAGAAGGTCTCCGTGAAGTCCTTGGTGACAAGCTTGTCAACAGGGCTGTACAAACAAAATTAGATTAGATTAGATTAGATAAGGATCTGAAGGTAGGTTAAAATGAACCAGGACCAGTCTGTCAAACAAGCTAGAGGGGGAGAGATGGGGGGGGGTCTCTAAGGCTCGTCACCCAGCAAGTGGTCAGGTTATGACATCACGAGGCAAGCGAGTGGTTATTGGCTCACCTGTAAAAGGAGGAGGGGTCAGGCGTGGGCCACCCCCACCTCCACCTTACCCACCCCCCTCGGTGCCATGCGGAACTGTAAAACTGCAGGAAGTACTTGAGTCCTTTTAAGGTCTGATTGGCCACCCAGATACATCCTCCTGTGGCTGTGGAGCATGCTGTTACGGGCTGCAGCTCTGACTCTTTATCTCTCTCTCTCTCTTCATCTCACAATCTCTCTCTTAATCTCTCTCTCTATTCATATATCTCAGTCTCTATTCATCTCTATTCATCGCTCTCTCTCTATTCATCTCACTCTTCATCTCTCTATTCTCTACATTCATCTCTCTCCATCTTAATCTCTCTCTCTATTCATCTCTCCATCTCTCTCTTAATCGTCCTCTCTCCATCTCTCTCTTCATCTGTCTCTCTCTTCATCTCTCTTCATCTCTCTCTCCATCTCTCTCTTCATCTGTCTCTCTCTCCATCTCTCTCTTCATCTCTCTCTCAATATCTCTCTTCATCTCTCTCCCTCTTCCTCCCTCTCTATCAATTTCTCCATCAAACACAGAGGGGAAGATCCTGACCTCTTCACAGTCTCTCTCACACGCACACACACACGCACACACACACACACACTTCTCTCTGATCTAGTTGGTGGTCTGATACTGCTTTGGTGCACAGCCAAAACCTGCTGAGGTGAATTCAAATACACGTGGCTCACAGACATACACACACACACAGACGGAAACAAACACACATATCTAAATACAGACCAACACACACACACACCTAGACGCAGCCATAAAAAATACATGCAGTAGGTTTTTGACTCTGGTTACAGTAATGTAACCATTCCTCTTGGATGTCTTTACACCAGTATAACCTCTCTCTTTCTCTTGCTCCCTCTCTGTCTATATTTCTTCTCCCTCTCTTTCTCCCTCTCTTTCTCCCTTTCTTTCCTCTTCTATCACAAACCCACAGGAGTGAATCTAGCAGCCTAGTTAACCTGGTCAGGACAGATGCTGGTGCTGGTCTCTCTCTCTCTAACAAGTCCAGACAGACTCTGAGCTGGTCTCTCTCTCTCTCTAACAAGTCCAGACAGACTCTGAGCTGGTCTCTCTCTCTAACAAGCCCACACTGACTGAGCTGGTGGTCACTCTCTCCCTCTCTCTCTAACACTGACTGAGCTGGTGGTCACTCTCTCCCTCTCTCTCTAACACTGACTGAGCTGGTGGTCACTCTCTCCCTCTCTCTCTAACACTGACTGAGCTGGTGGTCACTCTCTCCCTCTCTCTCTAACACTGACTGAGCTGGTGGTCACTCTCTCCCTCTCTCTCTAACACTGACTGAGCTGGTGGTCACTCTCTCCCTCTCTCTCTAACACTGACTGAGCTGGTGGTCACTCTCTCCCTCTCTCTCTAACACTGACTGAGCTGGTGGTCACTCTCTCCCTCTCACAGGCAGACAGGGTCTGGACAGACAGACAGGCAGACAGGGGCTGGACAGGCAGACAGGGGCTGGACAGACAGACAGGCAGACAGTGGCTGCACAGACAGACAGGCAGACAGTGGCTGCACAGACAGACAGACAGACAGGGGCTGGACAGACAGACAGACAGACAGGGGCTGGACAGACAGACAGGCAGACAGGGGCTGGACAGACAGACAGACAGGGGCTGGACAGACAGACAGGCAGGGGCTGGACAGACAGAGAGAATGAGAGAGAGTGTGGGGAGAGAGAGTAAAGGATCTTGAAGAACTTGTGAAGAATTTTCTGACTTGACAGTTTTAGTTAGAATTCATTTAGCAGGCGCTTTTATTCGTAGAGGGATTATTAGTAGAGTGAAAATGATGCCTGCAGAAAGTAACGTGTCTACATTGGTGAGGGTTAGCTGTGTCTGACTTCTGACTGTGACTTACTGTTTTAGTCAATTTGGTGAAGTTTTTTACAAACATGTCCGTTTTCAGTTTAAATTAGTTTGTGGGAAGGGCTGAAAGCTGCCAGTTGGAAATGTCTGAACTTTCCCACTACAGAAATGAATTAAATGTGACATTTGAAAGTCTCTCTTTGCCCCTCAGGAAGGATTGGTATAAGAGCAGAATCCAAACCTAGCGTTTGGATTCACAGCGTTATATCAGTGTACTGGAACAGCCAAACGTAGCGACTGTAACTGTTGCGTGATCTCCTCCGGGGCCGCAGACATGATGTCGGGCTGACGGTGTCTGGGTCAGCGGCTTGGTTACTGCGGTCGGAAAACCAGGTGTCACTTTCTCGCGGGAGGGAGGCAGGGTGGGGGGGGTGGGGGGTGGAAGACACACACACACATCTCATTGGTCCGCCTGATGGTAAGGTGGGCATCTCATTTGCATAATTGGAGAGCGCGGCAGCTGCTGAAGAGCTCGTGTCCGTCAGTCAAGAACGTGATGGAACAGGCTGCATTCTCTCGCTCGCTCTCTCCCCCACTCCCTCTTCACCCCCCCTCTCTCGCTCTTCACCTCTCTCTCTCCTCTCTCTCTTTCTTTCTCTCTCTCGTTAGCTCTCTCATTAACAAACTCTACCTCTCTCTCAATCCACCTCTTTATCGCTCTCGTTAGCTCTCATGCAATGCATCTTTCTTCGTCTCTTTCTATCGGCTCTCTTCTTGTTCAATCTCTTTCTAAGCCATCCCCTCTCTCTTTTTGTCTTTTTCAAACACACACCCGCTTCGAACACTACAGCATGGTAACATCTCCCAAACTTCCAACCCCTAACGGACAGAGAGTGTACTGTAAACTACTGTATCCTGTAGCTACTGTAAAACGAGAAGCAGCCGTGTTGCGGACCAACCGTGTCATTCAGCGACTCAATTACTTATTCATGCGTCTACACGGATCGTACATATAATATTAAGTGCGGCGGTGAGGTGTGTAAATAATTAAAATCATCCCAAAAGAGTGAAGTCATTTTGCTAGCGTGCTGAGGCGTGCATTTATCCGAGGCAGAAAGAATCACCGGGCGTGCGCGTCAGGGTACAGGGAAGGGAGGGGGTCTTAATTAGTCCGAAATTAATATATGCCATCTACACCATTTACAGTTGCACGAATCCCAAAATGAAAAAAAAGAAACATGTATCTCGCGTGGATGAGCAGTCATTGAATCAAAATAGTATTTTTTACATCAACCAGTCTAAACCAATGTCACTTAAAATCGCATACAATTTGTTGCTTTGATTGAAGGCCTATGCTCTTGTCATTGTGCATGTTTTGAGGGAGAACACTGGTATTGTGGTATCCAGGATGTAAGAGTATGAAGGCACTGCTAACCCCCTGGTTACCTTGTCAATCTCTGCCTCGAGCTGCCGAAGCTAGCCGCTCAGGCGACTAACGGCCAAAATGCTTCACGTGAGCAAATTAATAAAAAGTAAACCGCTCGATCGTGTTTAGTTTTTACTCTTACCTTGTTGTGTCAAAATGATTCAGGCTGAACGTGCAACGAATGCAGCACCTCCGGTATGTGAACGAGAAAGGTTGCGCCTCAATGCAGGTGCTGATCTCCCCGGTGTGTTTCAACGCTAGATTTCTGAGACAGCGAGCGATGAGACAGGAGTGTGAAATGGCACTTTGCTCGAGCTAAAAGAACCGGTAAGTGTGAGCACAAACGATTCCACGTTCTCGTTCTACACTTTACACATCAGCACCGTTTCCCCTGTCACCTAGTTAACGCACGACTAACGCAGTTCACCTTCGCTTCGGAGGCATCAGATGAACCGGAGATGCACGCTCCAAGGTGCTCTATCCCCGTTCGCCGGTGGCGAGGCTGAAGGAGAGGATTCGGTTTAAACAAAGAGGCGAGCGTTGACAGACTGTCCAGCGCCCCCCACTCACACGGAAAGGAGGGGGCGGGGGGCAGAGGGGGGGGGGGGGGGGGGCACCGGAGGCACGGATTGGTGAAAAAGAGGTACGTGACTATAATCCGATTGCATTTTGATCCGGTGTCAGTGAATTAAATTCATAGAATAGACACATTATGAGCTTTTGCGAGCTGTTTGGTTAGAAATCCCTAAACTCCTTTCTGATTTGTGATATATTATGCATTTCTATCCACTTCATCTAAAACATAAGTCAAATCACAACTCTTAAAAGTATAGGCTAGATTTGGATAGTTTATAATAGACGTGCAACATTTAGTTTTGGTGAATACAACGAAGAAACTCATTTATAATTGGTGGCATAATGCTTGTACAACTGCCTCTGGCTTTCTTAGAGTCATCATTATTAATAGTTTATGGAAACAAAGTTATTGGAAGATTTATTATCCGGCTAACCCAGCCTGACAGCAGACGGCCTTTCAGCGCTGCAGTGGGTTCAATATGCCAACTCGGCTCCATCCATCCTCATCACCGCTAAAACGACAAAGAAAAAGAAGAAAAAAAACGTGCTTTTGTTGTTTTGCTGTGAAGGTCGTCCGTGCTACTGAGTTAGTAACATACACTCACACAGGTGTACAAACAGAAACACACACTAGCCCCCTTCCAGCACACACACACACACACACAGACAAGCACACATAGAAATGTAGCAAATCATAATCTGTGTGTGTGTGTGTGTGGGCTTGTTGAACAGGTGAAGAGATGTCAGTCGCTCTGTGAACAGGCAGAGAGACAGGCGGCTGGTAGGAGACAGCGGCAGGGAGACAGGCGATGAGGAGAGACAGGCGGCTGGAGAGACAGGCGGCTGGAGGAGACAGGCGGCGGGGAGAGACAGGCGGCTGGGAGGAGGCAACACACCTGACCTGCAGCCCGGCTCCTCTCCTGTAACAGCTAAAGCTGTCACAGGATGGAAGAGAGAGAGAGAGAAGAAGAGGAACATTACCTTTATTTCGTTATGTGAGAGGAAGATAGAGAGGAGAGACTGGCCAGTGTGGGTCCTGGTGTTAGTCTAGCAGTGTTTCAGAAGGATTGTGTAAGTGTGTTAGTCTAGCAGTGTGTTTCAGAAGGATGGTGTGAGTGTGTTAGTCTAGCAGTGTGTTTCAGAAGGATGGTGTGAAGTGTGTTAGTCTAGCAGTGTGTTTCAGAAGGATGGTGTGAGTGTGTTAGTCTAGCAGTGTTTCAGAAGGATGGTGTGAGTGTGTTAGTCTAGCAGTGTGTTTCAGAAGGATGGTGTGAGTGTGTTAGTCTAGCAGTGTGTTTCAGAAGGATGGTGTGAGTGTGTTAGTCTAGCAGTGTGTTTCAGAAGGATGGTGTGAGTGTGTTAGTCTAGCAGTGTGTTTCAGAAGGATGGTGTGAGTGTGTTAGTCTAACAGTGTGTTTCAGAAGGATGGTGTGAGTGTGTTAGTCTAGCAGTGTGTTTCAGAAGGATGGTGTGAGTGTGTGAGCAGCAGGAGAAACAGTTTACCAGAGAGGAGGCCGGAAACTAACAGTTGGTGTGTGTGTGTATTTTATGCTGATGGGGCAGTCAGTCAGAGTTCGGCTTGGCTGCCATTCCAGGACGAGCGTTCTCCATGCCAACAAGCCCCATCTGGGTGGCAGAAGTGCATCATCACAGGAAGAGGAGGAGATGTGGTTTCATCCTCAACACTCACACACACACGTCAGGTTCTCTAACTTGATGTAAAGATATTCCACCGTGTAAGTAACCTTCTTTAACCCCTCTCTTCCATCACTGCTCTCTGACACACTCTCTCTCTCACACACACACACACACACACACTCTCTCTCTCACACACACACACACACACACACTCTCTCTCTCACACACACACACGCACACACATTCACACACACACACAAGCACACACATTCACAACACACTCACACAGATTTCTTTTCAACTTGGTTTTAATGAGTGTAATTTGGACCAGGGACACCAGGAACCAGACAGTGTGGAGCTAATTGGGCTCCAGATCGTGTCCTGCCCAGCCCTCTGTCTGCACTCACCTCCGCAGTTTAACCTGAGGCTGGTGGAGGGCGGTGGAGGTGGTGGAGGGTGGTGGGGGGGGGGAGGAGGGAGGGAAGGTTGGTGAGTGAAAAAGAGTGGGAGAGAAACAGACACAGAGGGAGATAAATAAAGAACATGGGGGAGACCGTATAAACCCTCCTACAACAGAGAGAAGCTTTTCACATGCTCAATTTAGCACATATCTGCCTTCTAGCTTCAGATTCAGATCATTTACAGAGTGGCAGTTTGTGTGTGTGTGTGTGTGTGTGTGAGAGAGAGAGAGAGAGAGAGAGAGAGAGAGAGAGAGAGAGAGAGAGAGAGAGAGAGAGAGAGAAAAGCACTCTCTAATGATCTCCCCAGTGCTGAGGCCAGTGCCATAGTCTCAGTCTTCCTCGTCCTCGTCCCCCTGCACTCATCAGCCACCAAGCCCTCTCTCCTAGCTGTGTGTGTGGACTAGAACCGGACTAGTTAGACCAGGAGGAACCAACAGGTTGATTCCATGTTCTAGAACCTTCCAACAGGGTCGGCTCCCTGTTCTAGAACCTTCCAACCGGGTTGATTCCATGTTCTAGAACCTTCCAACAGGTCGGCTCCCTGTTCTAGAACCTTCCAACCGGGTTGATTCCATGTTCTAGAACCTTCCAACAGGTTAGCTCCCTGTTCCAGAACTCACCGACAAGGACGTTTTCACGCCCCAAATGTTTTCCCAGCTGGATCTCAGCTCCACACAAACTCCTGGAGAGCTGTAGAGGACTGGGGTGAGGGTGGCTGTTTGAAATCAAAAGGTTTCATCAAAGGGTAATTAAACCCAGTCAAATACCCACTGCAAACGCCTCGACGATTGAGAGAAAAATATGGAAATTCATTTGATTTTTAAAGGGCAATTTGACAGAGTTCATTAGGCAGGGTTGTGGCAGAGCATACAGAAGGGAAACAGCGATGCAGGACGCCAATAGGAGGGTTAGTTATGTGTCTTACAGCCACTGTGTACACATTCCTCCCAAGACGCAGAATAATAGTTGGATTCTTGCTGCATTGGAACAAAAGAATAACTTACTATTTTTACTCTTTGAACCGTTTAGGACATAACTCAGAGTCCCTCGGCAAATACAGAGCAGATGAATCTGTGTTTTCACTCTCGGTTTTTCTGTCTTTTTTCACCTCTCTCTCTCTCTCTCTCTCTCTCTCTCTCTCTCTCTCTCACTCTCTCTCTCTCTCTCTCTCTCTCTCTCTCTCTCTCTCACTCTCTCTCTCTCTCTCTCTCTCTCTCTCTCTCTCACTCTCTCTCTCTCTCTCTCTCTCTCTCTCTCACTCTCTCTCTCTCTCACTCTCTCTCTCTGTCTCTCTCTCTCTCTCTCACTCTCTCTCTCATTCTCTGATTTTCCATCTCATACACCCTGGATAGAGTTACCCATCTGCTTGCCTTTTCTAATTACCAGAATTGTCTTCTCAGCCACACTATGGCACCATGTGTCCGGCATATCCACCTCCCTCTGCACACAAATGATTGTACACAAGCACATCAAAGAATCGCTGACTCCTGTTTGGAGGATAAATACTCCAGAGGTCCTTCACCGTGGCCTCTCCTGAGAGCTCATGCAGCATGCTCGGGATAACAAAGGGGTTGTGTTGTTAATGCTTCCCATGCCCCCCAGCTCTCTACCAGTCTGTCAGAATCTGGGGAGAAGATGGAGGAGGGAGAGAGGGTGGAGGAGGGAGAGAGGAGGGAGGAGAGAGGGTGGAGGAGGGAGACAGGAGAGAGAGGGTGGAGGAGGGAGAGAGGGTGGAGGGAGAGAGGGTGGAGGAGGGAGAGAGGGTGGAGGGAGAGAGGGTGGAGGAGGGAGAGAGGAGGGAGGAGAGAGGGTGGAGGAGGGAGAGAGGGTGGAGGAGGGAGAGAGGAGGGAGGGAGGGTGAGGATGGAGGAGGGAAGGAAAGTAGAGTTCCTTCCCTTATCTCCCTTCTTCTCAGCTCTCTGTCCACAGTCCTCCTCCCTCGCTCCCCTCTACCCTTCTCTCCTCTCTCCCATCTCCCTTATAATCCCTTTCCGCACCCCTCTCTCCTCTCAGCAGATAGAGGTAGAAGTGCCTTATTTCCTGAGTGGCTTCACTTCCTGCTGTCCTCAATGTGACACCGCCATCTAGTGGCTGTGCATGGTGGCGCAGCACATTTTGGCATTCAGTATTTTCACTGCTCACAAATTCACAAATGATGTCCGAGGTCTTGGGGGGGGGCTGTGAGCAACACAAAAAGAGAAAGACCGCCCAAGTTTACATTTTTCACTGATTCAAGGTGGGACATGGTCTAACTGAACAAGGCCTATTATGGTCATCACTGATCTAAATATATTCTTCTTTGTGATTTCCATCAGATTTGATAGAATCACAATAAATATACTGGAGGCATTTGCTGATGTGTCACTGCCATCTAGAGGCAAACACTGGAAGGTGTTTGGAGGTCAGGTGGCTGAGCGGTTAGGGAATCTGAAGGTTGCCAGTTCGATTCCTGGCCGTGAAAAATGACGTTGTGTCCTTAGGCAAGGCACTTCACCCTACTTGCCTCAGGGGAATGTCCCTGTACTTACTGTAAGTCTGCTAAATGACTACATGTAAATGTAATGTCTGCCGCACACACACACACACCACTTGTGTGACTGAACACATTTTCTCAACATGGGTTTTTCTAATTTCTTCTACTACAGCCTGCTGTTCCCTCGTTGGCCACCAGGGGTCAGCTTCAGCCGCATACCAGCCTCAGACCAGTTCTGGCCCTCCTCCCTTTCATCCAGCAGTCATCCTCTCGTCCTTTCATCCAGCAATCATCCTCTCCGTCCTTTCATCCAGCAGTCATCCTCTCCTCCTTTCATCCAGCAGTCATCCTCTCGTCCTTTCATCCAGCAGTCATCCTCTCCTCCTTTCATCCAGCAGTCATCCTCTCCTCCATCCATCCAGCAATCATCCTCTCCTCCTTCCATCCAGCAATCATCCTCTCCTCCATCCATCCAGCAGTCATCCTCTCCTTCATCCATCCAACAGTCATCCTCTCCTCCTTCCATCCAGCAGTCATCCTCTCCTCCTTCCATCCAGCAGTCATCCTCTCCTCCCTTTCATCCAGCAGTCATCCTCTCCTCCCTTTCATCCAGCAGTCATCCTCTCCTCCTTTCATCCAGTCATCCTCTCCTCCATCCATCCAGCAGTCATCCTCTCCTCCTTCCATCCAGCAGTCATCCTCTCCTCCTTCCATCCAGCAGTCATCCTCTCCTCCTTCCATCCAGCAGTCATCCTCTCCTCCATCCATCCAGCAGTCATCCTCTCCTCCTTCCATCCAGCAGTCATCCTATCCTCCTTTCATCCAGTCATCCTTCTTCACGCTGACAAAAGAGACGTCAAATAAAGAGGTCTGGGAAAAGCACAGCCATGCATTTCAGAGCTTGGTTACTGGCTAATGTATGCAAAGTGGGACAGAAACAAGACCCAGGGTTTTAGGTGTGTGTGTGTATGTGTGTGTGTGTGTGTGTATGTGTGTGTGTGTGTGTGTGTGTGTATGTGTGTGTGTGTGTATGTGTGTGTGTGTATGTGTGTGTGTGTATGTGTGTATGTGTGTGTGTGTATGTGTGTGTGTGTGTATGTGTGTGTGTGTGTATGTGTGTGTGTGTGTATGTGTGTGTGTGTATGTGTGTGTGTGTATGTGTGTGTGTGTGTATGTGTGTGTGTGTGTATGTGTGTGTGTGTGTGTGTGTGTGTATGTGTGTGCTCTGTCAGGAGAACACTAGCTCTTCTAAGCAAGCCTACTCCTGCAAATTAGGCTCGTCCCCAAACTGCTTAATCACGTAGTCATCGGATGTGACCGAAGACTTGGCTGACACAGGTCGTCCCTGAAGGCCAGCGCTGAGAGCCAGGACGTGGAGAGGCCCTCGTGACAGAGTCATCGACAAACCCCCCAAAAACGATCTCCTCAGCCTCATCCTCTCAGCTTTCTGACTGTTCTGACTGGAACTGAAAGACAAGAACGACCCCCCCCCCCCTCTCACCCCTCACCCCCCTCCCCTCCCCTCCGCACCCCCCCCCCTCCCCTCCCCCTCCCCCAGAATCTGACCTGTGTCTCTCTGTAGTGTCTGCTGAACCTTTCCCACCCGTGTCAAAGGAAGGGGTGTCACTGGAGGTCACGTCTGGTCACCCCTCGGGAGAATAGCAGGGTCTGTGTCTGTCCCCCCCGCCCTCCAACGGCCCTCCCCGGTCCCTATAGCAACAGCCAAGGCCCCTGGAAGGCCCCCAGACTGGGCCGTCCGACCAGATGCCCATAATTAATGTTATTATACGGAGGTGTCAGCGCTGCCAGCCTCTCCTGCTCTCTGGCCCAGCCTCTCCCAGGCCTGTCAGCACCCTGCCTGGCCATGTGAAAAATCACTGCCCTCTGTGTGTGTGTGTGTGTGTGTGTGTGTGTGGTGTGTGTAGGTTGTCTGAGTAATGGCCGCCAAGTGTCTGCCCGGCGGAGCCTACGGTGACATTACAGACCATCGGACATGGGTCTCGTGGTGGGGGCGGTGAGGGGGAGGGGGGAGGGGTGGGGGGGAGGGGCGGCGGGGTGGGTGGTATGGGGGAAGGGGGAAGGGGGGGGGGGGGCTTCAGTCCCTCAGACCAAGGGTTCCTCCATCTCTGTTCTGTGGTCTCTGTGGTCCACTTGGAGTCCTGGCTAACAGATCGGGGTTCTAAGCTACATTTGTGGCTAATAATGTGACTAAACCATTTAAAGTAATGTAGCGTCGGATCAAGAGGTCACAGGTTCAAATTCTGCCTTGATTTGAATAAAACCGCCTGCTAAATGATTCTACAGCATTTCAAACTGCACTTGCTGTTTCAGTTTAGATCTTAAATGGACCCTGATTGGGCCCTGTCCTCACTGGTTTAGCTATGACCAGCTGACAGGAAGTGATGTCACTGCCCTCCCACACAGAGACATCACCACCGTCCTGACCGGCCTTTGCCCAGGTCAGCTGATCAGCTCTGATTGGACCACATCCGTCGGCTGTCTGGCCTGTGACATCAGAGGTCAGAGGTCATCCCCATGCACTGTCCCAGAGTTCATCAACTCTCAGCCCCTGGTCACCGGCACACTCCCCTACCCTGGGGAAGTGCAGAGGTCAAGGGTCATCTAGACATCTGACCTGTCCAGGCCTGCCCTCTTCATCTAGCTTGCTTAACACGTTGCTTCAACCATCGATCGATTGACTGATTGATGGATTGGTTAATTGATTGGTTCTCGTTTAGAAATAAGACATACAGTGAAGATGACCTGTCAACGTAGAGAATGTGTGTGTGTTTGTTTGTTCAAAGGCAAGCAAGGTAATGTTTGAATCGATGCATCTACAGACACATTTACATTACACTACATTTATTCATTTAGCAGATGCTTTTATCCAAAGCGACTTCCAAGAGAGAGCTTTACAAAAGTGCATAGGTCACTGATCATAACAACGAGATAGCCCCAGACATTGCAGGTAGCCAAAACATGAAGCATACATTGTGAGAATTTTTTTAAATAATAAGTGCCAAAGGCCAGAACCACAAGAGCATGTAGTTAAACAAGTTACAATTAAACAATATGTACCTGTAGAAAAGCAAGCAACTCTGGATAAGAGCGTCTGCTAAATGACTAAATGTAAAATGTAAATGTAAACATCTTACACACGGAGCCAGAAAGAACCCCATCATTCTACGAGACATGATATTACTGAATCTGATGGGGTTGAATTGTAATGGGTTAGGATTAGTGTGTCTCTGTAAGAGAGTTGTAGATGACTGTGTTTCTATGAGAGCTGGAGAGTGTGTTTCTATGAGAGCTGGAGAGTGTGTTTCTATGAGAGCTGGAGAGTGTGTTTCTATGAGAGCTGGAGAGTGTGTTTCTATGAAAGCTGGAGAGTGTTTCTATGACAGCCTTTACAACCAGGAGGTCTGTAAAACAAGAGTCAGTGAAAGAGGGACTAGGCTTGTAAATTATCTTGAATGATGAGTTTTCACACACACACACACGAACACACACGAACACAGACATATATTCTGTGCTGTACCACAAATTACCTCTCGGAGGACATTAAAGTTTTCTAAATCTAAGACACACACATCCACACCACACCGCCCAGTACTGCCCCATTTCTATAGTCTGAGTGGGATTACCATACACCACAGCAGTCCAGTACAACCCCTAGTCTGCATGGGATTACCCCATACCACACCAGTAATCCCAGTAATCCCACTAGTCTGTGTGAGATGTATTCACTCAGGGGTTAGTCGGGGTCGTGGAGCCAGACACCATGTTAGGGTCCCCCAAACTGAGTTACCGGGGAGGGGGAGAAGGGTGTCTGGGCGGGGGGGGGGGGGCGCAGGGTGTCTGTGGTGGGGGAGAAGGGTGTCTGGGGGGGGGGGAGCAGGGTGTCTGTGGTGGGGTGGGGGAGAAGGGTGTGGGGAGCAGGGTGTCTGTGGTGGGGGAGCAGGGTGTCTGTGGTGGGGAGTTGGGGGAGCAGGGTGTCTGGGGGGGGTCTAGGGAAGGAATAGGGGGGTGTTCAAGGATATATGGAGATGTACATAAAATACTCACTCTTCTTAACCACCAATAATGTAAAAAAATATATGTATTCGCAAATGCCATTTTACTCTATTTGATTTTAAGTATGTTAAGTATTTCTTAGTTAGAAACTGTGTGTGTGTGTAGTATCTGTAGTATCCTAGTAGGGAGTTTACTTCTCCTGGTGAGGAAACACTGGATGTGAGAGCAGAGGACACAGACTGGGGGGGAAGTCAGACAGGGCTTGTGAAGTAAAAATACTTTTAAATTAAATTGTGACAGAGAAGTTGAATAAGAAAGAAAAGTAGATGTTGAAAGGATCAAATGTGTGATTAATAATGAGAACATTTGACTGTTTGATGGTGTGGGAGATTTCTTTTTGCATGTTCGCTGTTATTTTACAAAATAATTTAATTTAGATATATTGGCAGAATGAAAAGAAAATGACACCCTTAGTGAACCAAACAGGAATATTCGAATGTGTTTTTTAAACATTTACAGGCTATAAATATAAAAGAAATGGTGGATGAGCTGATGAAGAGATAACAGCAGAATTCAGATGAACGTGAGTGTAGCCAAACTAACGTAAAGGACCCAACCGATTTCTAAGAATGCAAATAAATATAAAAAGTATTTCCTTAACGAATCGTTTAAAATCCAAAATTAGTCTTAAATATGACGTGAGTGTAAATAATTGAGAATTGAGAAAGAGTAGCCTGTTTTCGTTTCAACCCTTGTCAAGACAGGATATGTTACTTTCAGTTTAGAAAAACAGCATTCGATTGCTTAGTCCTTAAAGCAAATGTTTGTTTTTGTTTTTTTACAAAAATGAGCTTAAATGTTGACAGCTATTCACATAATTAGCGGTTATATTTCACCTAATTAAAAATTATGAAATATTTTTTCTAGTTAAAGATACTTATAAACTAAAGTTAAATATTGTAGACTATTTTGGGGGGTTTAAAATCATATTTAGAAATGTGATATAATTTTTCCAGAGTTTGTTTTTTCAGTTTAGGTTGTATTTTCTGCTGTCACAAGTGACAGTGACACATTATCAATGCCTGAAATTCAATGGGGTGGCGAACTCTCCCACGACAAGGAGCGCGCGCTTTTCTGGATCGGATGGGTGTGGGCGGGGGGGGGGTGGATGAGCAGTGCGACACGCCTTGCATAGCAATGCTGGCTCGCGCTTTGAGCTTGAACTTGACCGTCGGAATGCGCCTCGTGGGAACGCAGGCGCGAGGGTGCCCCCTCTTTTATGATGCACAAGTTGGTGTCAACTCTTATTATCATAAACTCCAGCCTGCTTCAAATTAGGAGACAAGAGCAAGTCTCTCTCTTTCGCACTCAACCAGGGGATGAATTCGGTTGTCGCAGCAAGCAAGCACCACATGGGTAAGCAGGCCTATTTTATTTTCTTGTGTTGTTTTACATAATTGTGTGTAAGTTTAGTAAAATTGTTCAGTGGAATCGTTCTTTTGAAACCGTAGTTGTGACGTATTGTTGTGTTTTGTCTTTATTTTTTTATCAACGGGAAACTGTAGCATATCTAATCTGACAGCTGCACAGCGTCACATTGAAATTGTGTTTTACTGGAAACTAGTTTACTGATCATTATGTCGTCTTTGAGTGCAGGATTTACTCAATGTTACACTTCGCCACATTATATTCGATGGTAACATCTTTTTTTTCCCTTTTAGATGTTGCTGGACATCACTCCAGGTAATTACAACTATTTAAACTAATTAAAACGAATATTGCAGCTTTAGTTATTTAGTTAGAATATCTTCGAAATGTCCACACATTTCGTTGCACATCTCATCCACTATCATTGAGAAAAATTATACCCATATCCAAATATTTATTTTGGTAGATAATTGCATCCAATATTAATTGACTGAAAAACAATTATAATGTATAGTCTATGATTGGAAGTTTTCTTTTTTTCAAATCAAAATGCCCTGATAACAAAGCGAATATTATTCATATTATTTTAGTCAAAGTCAAGGGAATCAAAGTGACAGACTGAATTGTTGTGATGAAACTTAGTCTGTTCTGGGTTTTCAGAAAACATATTCTCATGTAGGCATATATAACAGGTTATAACAGGCCTTGGTGACCACACAGTCTGGGAAACTCAACATGTTTGCTGAGGAATCTCAGGCCTTCAACAAATGAAATTCACTGAAAGCAGTTTCAATGAGGAGTGTTGTTTTCAGCTCTACTTTCTGAATTCTGGAAATTAATAATATCCTAGTTTTGTTCATTGTAAACCATGTTCATAATTGTCTTTAAAGTATCTATAAAGGGTGACTTTATTTTTTGTAAAAGTTGAAAAAATCTGTTGTTCAATAGCTCCACATAGACCGTGTTAAGATCAGAAAGAACTCTTGAGAGCATTCAGGATTCCAAACAGAACTTTAGTTCAACTTTACAATTCAATTTAATACAAATATATTTGGGGGCTGCAAAGATATAGAAAAATCACAAAAACACAAGACAATAACATACACAGCTTCAACAGCATTTATAAGACAGGCATAGATGTAAGGACGTTTGAAGTGCTGAGTTGGTTAAACGTGTTAGTTGAAGGAACCTTTTATTTCAGACAGTTCTTTTTCTACTTTTAGACTGTAGCTCTCAGGTTGACGATCAATCTAGGTCAGCCTCAGGAAATAAGACATCTTGTTACAGGTGTGTGCGTGTGTGTGAGTGCGTGCGTGAGTGCGTGCGTGCGTACATGTGTGTGTGTGTGTGTGTGTGTGTGTGAGGTGGCATTCATTTGCACACACGCATTTGTGTGTGTGTGTGTATAAAGTGTTCTCATTTTAAATGAAACAGGAAGCAGACAGTACTAAAGCATGTGCTGGTCAGACACTGCAGAACCATACTAACCACTGGTTCTACCATCCTTACACTGCAGAACCATACTAACCACTGGTTCTACCATCCTTACACTGCAGAACCACAGGCCTCAACTGTACCATCTTATTTGTCTCATACAGTACACTCCAACCACATTGTGAGGTTTGCTGTACATGTGCATCATACGGTTAAATAAGATACTACAGTTCCAGAAGTTACAGAACCTTCTACAGAACAGAAAGAATCATTTAGGGTTCCAAACAGCTCCTGAACAGGGTTCTGGAATAGAACCTTTGGAATTCTCTGGAGCTATATTTTTAAGGGTTCTTGTAGCATAGGAGTGGATGTCATCGTTTTGTTGTTTAGCTTGTTGTGAGTTCAGCTTGTACCTTACAGTAAAGTCAAAGAACCCCTAAATGGTTCTTTCTGTTCTGTAGAAGGTTCTCTAACTTCTGTACAGTAAAGTCAAAGAACACGTTCACAATGTCTATCTTATTTTTTATCTAAAATCAATAGTTTGTACAAAACTCACCCAATGCAGTTTTATATGAATATTATTGTTGGTTCCCTTAATTTGTCTTTTAAACTGTTAGAAATGAGCCTCCATGGCTCAAAGTAACAACTATCTTAATGTCGAGCGAATAGTTAAATAGTATTAACAAACAAGACAGGTTTAAAATATATTTCTTGACATTGTTCTACATGAATTAAAATTGCATCTGATAAAAAATATATTCATATTCCATATTTTGACCGGAGAGGCCTTATCTGTAGATTCAGAATGGATTTTAGAAGAATTAACAAACGACATGTATTTCACAGCTAGCTCTCATTCAGTTTATTTCAACTTTATATGAATGTGACATTGTATTAATAGTTGCCATAAAAAAATACCTTAACCTATGTTGCACATATACATTATATTGCACCTTGCAAAACTGTGTAGTAACTTATTGATTAACTTACCGTCATTCATGATCATGTCTTTGCAGCAGAGCTTATACTACACCCAGAATGAAACAACAGGAAGTGTATTAAGTCTGAATTGTGTTATTGGCATCCTTAATCCTATATAGGCCTATCTTAGTCCACTCCAGGAGCATTCTGTATACAATTGAACCACACATTTGACAGGAAGGATCCCGTGTATTTCCTGCTGTGGATCATGTTCTGCAGGATTATACAAATGTCGATGGATATATTTTATTAGATACATATTTTACAAGCGTGTGTAAGATACTACACCGTGAACACAAACCTCTGTTATACTCAAACTGTCATTTTTGGCATAGCCCAATACAGTTTGATTATAATTCAGAGAAGGTCTGTGAGTAGATGTGTATCATATTTCAGTCCTAACTGACAATAAACTGTAAATATTGAGGGATACATTTTGTCATTTGGCAGTATGTTAAAGGTGCTTACAGGCTAAATTATCTCATAGCGTCAAGTTGTGCTATTTCCTGCGGTTGTATGACGTTAACACACCTGGAGTCAGTGGGTTTGCTAATTGTTGTAGAATAGGCCTATGCAGGTAAAAGACGAATTACATTTCGTTTTTATCAGGACCTATAGGCCTATGAGAAAATTGTAGATCTTTCAAGGATAAAATATCTTGTTTTTTAAAGCTTCCCTAATGTTCTAACACAAATATCCTAGTAATATATTATACTGATTCTAACGACGTTATATTTATTCCGTAAGCCTATACAGTTGAAACACACCTGTTTGACGCGAGAACAATCCGATTAGTGCAAAATGGTTGATCGGCCCACTCGAGCCTGGTTTCCTTCTGCAGTTGATGTTTTTTCCTCGCCGAAGAGCGTCGCTGTTGTTTCTCCCTCATGTAGGCTACAGTATGTAGCATTGTGTGGTGAAGCGAATACAGTATCGTCCAAACAGGCTATGCTTTCACGTGCGAGCGTGCTATAGGGTGTCTCGTTAAGTTATTGTTCTAGAATAGGCCTACTCGTTAATGTTAGACTGTAGTGTGGCTGTGTCAAAACTGGTTATGTGCATCACATGATTTTGTGTTTACATCCAATAGTATAGGCCTAAGGAACAGTGTAGCCTATTAAGTGTGCTACATTCTAGCTGAATGAATAGATCGTATGTGTCTATAAGCCAACAAATACGTGAATTCTGACTAAACACTTTCACATGCATGCAGCCAAATAGACGCCTATATGGTTAATTATTTTACAAGAGACATACAGTAGCCTACGTGTTAATAAAAAAAGACAACATCTTTAATTATAGGCAAGAATAAAGATGTCCTCTAGAATAAAACGGAAATCATTTGAAATATTCATCGTTTTCTAGCATAGGCTACTACA
The DNA here is from genome assembly GCA_023658055.1 of Thaleichthys pacificus. Lineage (NCBI taxonomy): Eukaryota > Metazoa > Chordata > Actinopteri > Osmeriformes > Osmeridae > Thaleichthys > Thaleichthys pacificus. The sequence continues at coordinate 1,781,006 of CM042854.1, forward strand.
AACGTTCCTGTCAATGTAATATTTTTTATGTGTGTGTGTGTGTGTGTGTGTGTGTGTGTGTGTGTGTGTGTGTGTGTGTGTGTGTGTGTGAGGCAAATCATTAGGGCAAATCCATCAGTCCCATCATTAAGCAGACTTCTAAAACAGCGATATCATAGCAGCAATCACAGAGGACAAACATCTAGAGTCTTCGAGACTATTCGCTACCAAACGTTGTTTTAAGTGTCCAAAACTAATTACGTTATAATTTGTGATGGTACTCTAAATTAGGCGTCAACCCTACATTCGGGGCCTCGCACGAAAATCCTAGATTGACGTGTGTATTGCGGTCAGGCAAATCTGTTAAATACCATATATGGCGTGAATGAATTCCAGAATTCTAGGCCATGCGCGGTGGAGTTATTTTGTATGTCCCGCCACATTCTGCTGCACCTATCACCTGCTGTAGTTGTAGGCCTGCACGCTGAAGGATAGCGGGACTCGGACTTGCAATCCCCAGGGGGAATTAAAAATCATGCGCCAACATTGAACTTGACCATCACCAGTCGTGATGTAGCTTGGGTGATGTCGCCTGTAGCAGAACGTGCATTATAGACGGCCGTTTTAGGATTGTTAGGGAGAGACAGAAAGATAAACATGATTTTTCATTCTTGTCGTTGGATGAATGATTTCCTAACATTTTAAAGAGTTATTAAAATACCTTTTTTTAAGACTATAGAGTCTCAGTGCATTTCACTGTAGATGCAACATAAGTCTTCCGTATTATCAACAGCCTTACAGTCCGTATAATTGGTTGGCCTATATTTTCCCACAGTCATATTTTTGACACATTTAATACGTTGCCATATTGCCTCCTCCTCCTCCTCTCCACCTCCCCCTCCTCTCTCTTCTCATCTCGCTGCCTCACTGTCTCCCTCTCTGCTGCTGTCAGTCCTCACCGCGCACCCCTCTCTCGCTCTCTCTCTCTCTCTCTCTCTCTCTCTCTCTCCATCCTCCTTTCTTTTACATTCCTGCTTATCTAAACCAAGAGGAGGTAAATCTGTATCGTATATTTAAGAATCAATCGGACGTCAGATTATCTGAGTGAGTATTTTCGCCTTCTCATGTTCACCGCTCACTTTGAGTTGAGAGCAACTGCAAGGGATTCCAACCGCGCTCTCTTTCTCGTGCGCGTCTAGGCAAGCCCGCAGGAGACAGAGCGTGCAGCTCCATAGCGTTCTAACTCCTTGGCGGGTTATTCAAGCACAAGTAATCTTCTTTAGGGTAAAGTATAGGACGGAGTCTGACAGAGACGTGTGTTTGTTAGAGAGATTGATGAGAGGCAACTCATCTGCGAAGAGGAACCGAGTCTTGGATTAGTGGCCTTGTATGTAAGTAGCCAATACGTTTTGACACAGTTGATGTTTTTTTTTAACTAAGCTTTGGTTTCAGTAATATTTATGACCAATGCTGCTAAATCTTTTTTAATTTATTCTTAAATTAACTTCACTATGAACAGTAACTTAATAGGCTATAGGCCAAGAAGAAAGTATGTAATAATTATTATTTGTATAACAATAACAACATAAATAATAACAACAATAAGACTTACCTTTACAAGAATCCTAAAATAAATAAGCGTGTAAATGTATCTATATGTATTGCATACATTTATAGTTGTTGCCTATTGTTTATATTCATATCGGGGTACCTCTCCTCGGCCTTTTCCATTAAGGCCTCAAGTCGCAAGTATGGGCATATTGTTGTAGAGGGCCCCCTGGTTCTCGGCATTGCAGTGCAGAGTTCAGTGCATATTGTCTCTCCGACCCTGGGAAAGGGTATAGCCGGCTGGCGGAGTGACGTGCCGACGCTATCCTCTGTTGTCCCACGGACCACGCGCTCCTAGACACTATTGTGATGCTAATGCCCTGCTGCACGTTGTTGAACTTGGTGTTGACTTCGTTCTTTGGGGCTAATTTTTCTTGGTCACTTGTTTGTGGGAAAATCTTCCAGAGAGGTCCGCGGAGGCGGGACGTGGGGGTGTGTGTGGGGGTGTTTGGAGGGGGTGGGAGGGGGTATGGGGGTGAGTAAGCGCTCCTTGCAAATTTATGCCAAGTAGGATTTGGGGGGACCCAAGCAGGCCTCTAGCCCCACTCAATTAGATTTACAGTGTCTGCTCCGCTTTGTGGTACTATTTCAAATAACAGATACACCTCAAAGATAGTTTAAAATGTGAAACAGCCATAGGACTAGTTAAAAAAAAATCTTATTTGAATGCAAGTATAATTGTTAGTATTGCTGCGAGGGAAATCAAGGAGTTACAGGCTTGCACACGTGCAGTACGACCCTACGCGTTTCACGTCAGTATTTAAAACGTGGATAATGGACATTAGGCCCCAGGTCCAAGAATTACACTCTTTTGAGGTGTAGCAAGCATAACAGTGAAATCATTGTGATTAAAAATAAACTATTTTATTTAGTCATATAATACATATAAGCCAGAGAAATTAACCAAGCCGGTACTGGCTATGCTATGTTGGTCCACGCTCATTCCAGTCAAAACACCACTATTTAAGTATCATATATGTTCCAGTGGCATCAGTAACTGATTCTTATAAAGAAACCGCTCGTGTTTATTCCCACGCATGTGGCAACCATGAGCGCGCGTACAGTAGGCCTAACGCGCTTGCTCACTCTCCACTTCACTCATGCTCATCCAATCAGAATTCGTATTCGATTATACGACCTCGTTCTCATCACAATGCGTCATTCCGAGAACTTCTCATTGTAATTCTGCTGTATGCTATCTGTTCCCTCAAGTCAAACCTTATGTAAGCTAGTTTGAAGCCTCAACCGTTATTTAGATGGACAATATCGTTTCATTTGAAATACAGGTGATTGTGGCTCGACATCTCAACTTTGGAATCAAGTAGACTTATAGGCCCACAGTTCCATATGTAGCCTATTTACCTAGGAGCTGCCGAACATAGGCCCTACTGCAAATAACTCGATAATGATTGTCTTCCTGACTTGCCCTATCGGTACAACCCTACATATACATCCTCACGCGCACGTCTGGTGAGCTGTTGCTGTAGTCCATATCTGTGATAAGAATTTTGCCCACGCGCTGTAACTAGATATGTTATCTGATTCAAGTAGATTTCGTTTAAATCTCTCTGTCGCTATAGCATAACCTAGAATCACCAACACACACACACACACACACCAAAATGTAATGTCTATTCAAACTTTATATGAGAAGTTGCTATTCATGGCTCGGCTCCAAACCATTATCTAAGATGAAGCATAGTCCTATGCTTGTATCATTATCGTGTGTAGCATCTCATCTCCTCAGCGAAGATATCAATCATAACATGCCTGATAACGTCGCACCTATATGCTGTGAATGAATATGCTATCAGTAGCTAAAGGCCAGCGATACCTGTGTGAGAGAAACTGCCAGACGCGCCCGGTTCAGTACCGTGGACAGGGACTGAGCACGCGGTGCTGTGTACGGTGTAGTGCTGCTGTGTAAATTCCGTTGGTCCTCGGCTCCATCGTCTGGGTTAAAATGGCTCGTGATTGGTTTGTTTCTTATATTTAAATAGCTGAAGTCTTAATATGTCGCTATAGCTCCTTCCTAATTGTCCAATCGTTGGTTTCAGTTATAAAATCACAAAATTACTATCTGTGTATACTCTGTCTACCGAGAGAGCTGGAGAGAGAGAGGGTAGAAATGTACAATTTTAAAACCATTAAATCAACAGGTTAAAATGCTGGGCAGTTGACCTACTTTTACTGCTCGTGCACGAATAAGCACGAGCTTGTTTACCATCTTAAATGGGCCACGGTGAAACATTTTAGGGTTAGGGATTGAGAATAAAATACTTCTAAATATGATAAATTACGGTGGCATTTCATCCCCGGTAAACTACGTGTGACGAACATCTTATTACTTTGTATTATGAGACTTACTAAACTAAAATTAATTTGGGTCACTTGTCTTCTTTTGGTGCTAGGCTACAAGAACAAATACGGGAAGAAATACAAAAAACTACGCAAACAATTTTGTGTTACTTGTTGTGTAACCACTTTGTGTTTTCCAAACACGGTCAATTAGTTTATCAAAAAGCGTCACCATATTTTGAATTACGATTTAGCCTAATAATTTTTTGGCCAAAGGCCTCGTCTTCTAAACAGAAATGTAAATTTAAAAATACACACAAATACAGTATAATGAAGTGTGAGGACACGGTGAAGAAACTATTAAACACAGCGTGGATTTTAAAGGCCCACTCGCCCAAACCCCTCTTAGTTCCTGTCTTTTAGCTTTCATAGGTCACATGACCCGTCATTGTAGTAATTGTAGCAAAGAATAATACGTCATCAGACCTTTAATGATCTGAGTGGAATTTAGCAAAATGATCAAAGCTTTTCCATGTCACTTTTCTATGTATTTTGGTATTTGCTGCTTTCAGGTATTCTCTGTGAAGACAGGCCAAACAGACTATCATGCAGTGGTTTACTTGCATTAGAATATACAATAATTGATTTAGCGTGCTGTGAACGATAGACTCAACATGTGAGGAAATTAATATCAAGTAGATTTTATAGGCTTATCCCTCGCCTATAAGGGACACATTGGACTCCTGTATTATGCAAAGATTGCAACATTGCACTGCAACGACATGCAAAGCATATACCCCAAAGTTAATTCATCCTACAATGTAGCCTACATTCCCGCCTCTGCGGTTTGTGTGAGTGTGTGTGTGTGTGTGTGTGTGTGAGAGTGTGTGTGGGGTCTATACTAGGCGGTTGGGGATTGGTAGTTGCGCGCGGGGGGAGTTAACCACGGAGCGTTATTGTGGGCACCGGAGCGCTCGTCAGTCGTTGCTTGCACGTGAAGGAGTGGACACCGTATCTCAGTGGTGTCTTATGGATATACGCTCTGCAACATTCTGCTGTCACACTCATGACCACACTGGATGGGAGAACAGAATATGTTTCTGGTCCGAGGAGACGGATGCCCCTCGCGCACAGTGTAGACTATCTTTCCCTCTTTTTGACGTTTATCATAAACAGGATCACATCCAACATCAGTAAGTGGATTTTGTTGACAATGTCGTTTATTCCTGGTCTAAACTTATTGGAGCATTGTTTGGCTGTAGTGTACTTTCATATGAAGCAGATTTGGGAGTGTAGTCGATATTGCTTTGAGTCTTTCATAGTCTCAGCACTTGAGCTAATGCTGTCAAAAAAAATAAAAACGCTCAAATGTTCCCTGCCGGTCCGATAAATACGGTCTTAGCAAATGGCCTCGTGTATGTTTAAAACATCTGCAGTGTATTCTCACAACCAGTCTGTTAAAGAAATAGTTCACTGGCCTACGCCGATGAGACACTATGTAGCCCTACTACAATGGCTGTTTAAGTGAGTTTGGCTTAAATGCTTAATGTTTCTGTTGATTATTGCCGAGTGGGAATTTAGTCACTAGCCCCTAACCCTAACTTGATGACAGACCCAAGTCTGTGTGTGCTTGTGTGTGTGTGTGCGCGCGCGTGTGTGTAAGTGAACCATATATCAAATACAATTAAACAAGCTACGTGGATAACATCCCATAACATATCTGCATAAATAAATAAATAAATATACACAAACGCATTGGCGACTCTGACTGAGGAGCAAGCGTTGTGGTGTTTGCTCTACGGAGCGACGAGGCGACTCGCGCAGTAGGCGCTCCATGTGACCGCATGCAGGTTCCATCTACGCAGCGGCCCCTTTAAGAGACGACGGTTTAGTTTGTGTCTTTGGTTATCTAGCTGTATGAGTTTTAATTTCATAAAGCTAGAGAACCGAAAGTACGAACTAATTCCACAGACTTCGGAAGCTGGGGCTTCGGCGTGGAGCGATGTCGGGGCGGGGAGAAGGTAGTGGGTCTACCGGGCTACCGGGCTACGGGAGCGTTGGATGCTTCGATGTCGTGCCACGCTCCAACCACCAAAATGCCGCCGCGGGGATTCCGTTCACGGAGTGGTTACAGCCAAAATACGTAGGCCTAAATCATAGGCAAGTAGCAGAAGGCTATAGTGTTTAAGTATGTGGAATACCTGACGTCTCCAATGAAAATGTGTGTTTGGCTGGTTGAGATTTCAATATCGAACGACCGGTTTGGCAACAGGACCATTGTATGACTTGGGCCTGTTAGAAATGGATTGTTGGTAACTTTAAACACCGAACCTTTAAAAAAAGAAAAAAAGAACATTCGCTAAACCGCTGGAACCCAGTTGTTGTGATACTGTTATTAGGAGATACGGCAGAAATAGTTAAAAAGACTAAATTCGCGCTATTGGTCAGTTCCGTGGAGTCACGTGACTCTGGAAGACGTGAGCATCGCTTTTCTCTTTTTAGGTGTGATCTCACTATGTTAAGCAACAACGTGTCTGTCAGGTAGACAGGTTTAGTGACATTAATACATTATCCTTTCAAAAGGCCTGGATATTATGAAGCCTACGTGGACATTCATCCTCGAGCTTGCTCAGGGTTAGGTCTACACAGGCTGCAAAGTAGCTTTCAAAGTGCTATGATGTAGCCAAGGTTATCCTTAGCCCTGCATGCAGTGTTTAGTTGGATTACCTTGTAAATGAACCAGGGCATGTGCAAGGTGTAGATGAGAGTGAACCCACAGTGGGTTCTAGACACACGCAAAGCTTCTAGACACACGCAAAGGCATGTGCTGTCTGAACAAAGCCAACATTGCCATCAGCTAACAGTAGCTGCATTGATAGATTAGTAGATTAGGTAGCGGTACTTAGAGCGGTGTTTAGTACAAGGGGACTTTCTCCCCGAGGCCTGGTAGGGTTAAGCTCAGTGGTTAGAGCAGTTGACTGCAGATCAAGAGGATGCTGGTTTGAAATCCCCCTGTTTTATGACTGGTAAAAGAATGTAGATATGACTTTAATGTGTCTCATTTTGCAGTGAGGAATGAAGGCCAGGGTCTTGGTCCTGTGCCATGCTTCATGGTGACCGGGTCGTTTTGTATCCTGTTGTTCTCAGTAGCTACCACAGCATAGTGCACAGTAGTATATGCTATATTTATTAAAATAGAAATATAAATCGGTGATATACAAAGTGATAGAACTGAGAATCGTTTTTTTGTTCAGGTGATGACAGCGTGCGACTGTGACAGATTTAAAGTAGCTTCGTGTTCAAGTTCAAAGTGACAGATGCAAGGGAGAGATCTCCCTGCGGTGTGTGTGTGTGTTTGAGTGTGTGTGTGTGTGTGTGTATGCGTGTGTGTGTGTGTTGGAGAGAGAGAGAGAGAGTGAGTGAGTGTACATCCTTTTCCCTGGAGGGCTGACGTTTCAGACAGGCTGTTTTGTGTTCTAGACGACGAGAAAACAGCTCCAATCCTCAAGCAGAAACTGCTGTCTTCTAATCCTATTCTTAGCTAACGATATCTGATCCTGTCTTCAGAAGTTCACCATACATGCTCCTTACAAGTGTCATCACCCGCGTTCTGTTTGTAGAGTGATGGGCACTTGTCCCCCGCTGTGTAGTTCCTGTCCTGGACTGGAGGTCTAGAGGAGAGGTGGTAGATGGTAGGCAGGTGTGCAGGTGTGCAGGTGTGCAGGTGTGCAGGTGTGCAGGAGATGGGTTTGACCCACCTAACCTCCATCTTAGCTTGATGATAACCTCATCTTCTTAGAACAAAAAAAGGAAACACACAGCTGCATGCAAACCTCCTCATCATAGAACACACACACAGTTACGGTCAAATATTTCACAGATTTTAAACCCTTTGGACCCTTGATGCATTAAGAAGTATTTGTGTTATTCAGCATTATCAAAGAACGAAATATTCATTTTCTGATGTGTGAGTGTGTGTGTGTGTGTGTGTGGTTCCGGTAGCTTAGCAACTGTCCAAGCTCTTGTATGTATGATAAACGGTTCCATGTTTAGTAGAACCAAACTGGATGTGTTGCAAACTGGCTATTAGATCTGATATGATTTTATAACAGTAGGATAATATGTTGCGATAATATATATAATATTTTACCGATGAAATGTGTGTGTTACTATTCATGACATCACTGGTTCAGGAGGTTATTGGAGAAAGGGGCTTCTGTTGTATTGTAAATGCTTCTGTTTGTCGTTGCTATAATATCCTACAATAACTCACATTTAGTGTGAGGTGATCAGCCAATTCCTGTTTCTAATCAAAGTATAAAAAAAAACCGAACATTTCTGTTATTATTTAGTTTCACGTTATGGTTGTGTGTTGTTTATGATCTTCCTTCTGTCTGTGTTGTCTGTAACTGCCTCATGTGGTTCCAGAGACTCACTGCTGTCAGGGTGGACATGTGACCTACAACACATCACACAAACGCAGTCACACACACACACACAGTCACACACACACACACAGTCTCACACACACACACACAGTCACACACACACACACACAGTCACACACACACACACAGTCTCACACACACACACACAGTCACACACACACGTACAGTCACACACACGTACAATCTCACACACACACACACACAGTCTCACACACACACGCACAGTCTCACACACACACACGCACAGTCACACACACACGTACAGTCACACACACACACCCGTACAGTCTCACACACACACGTACAGTCACACACACGTACAGTCTCACACACACACGTACAGTCACACACACACGCACAGTCACACACACATGTACAGTCTCACACACACAAGCAGGGGCCCAGTTTGAGTCTCTGCTTTCCTCCCTCCCCAGACAGAGGTGCAGAGAGCAGCACTGCAGCGTGTCGGCCAGGAAGATGGCTGGCAGCCATGTTGGATCAGAGACAGGGTGCAGGTGCATCACACACCTGGGAGGAAGAAGCTCACCCGTCACAGGTAAACCCGGACCTCACACACACACACACAGACCTCACACACTGAGACACACACACACACACACTTGGGAACACACACATGGAAACACTGCACCACAATCAGACTACAGAATGCGTCTCCATGACATCACTGCATGTGTCATTATGACATCCCTGAGACAGGGTGTTTCATTATGACGTCACTGAGACAGAGCATGTCTTTATGACATCACTGAGACAGGGTGTTCCATTATGACATCACTGAGACAGGGTGTTCCATTATGACATCACTGAGACAGGGTGTTTCATTATGACGTCACTGAGACAGCAGTGTCTTTATGACATCACTGAGACTGTGCTGTGCTGTCCTGCCTTCCAGTGTAGCAGTTCCAAAAGTAAACAGACAAGATCTGTTTACACCAGCTTCTGTTCTGTAACATGTAGGAGTTGTCCACCCGTTTGCAGAATAATTCAATTTAAATGAATGTCAAATCCCCTCCAGATTTATTGTTATTTCTTTCACCGTCATTCCTTTCAATTTGATGCTCCTTTACTGGTGTGAAATACACCGTTACTGTTAATAAATTGGTAATAAAATGGTGCATCGGGTTCAAACAAGCCTTTACAAATCACCATTAGACATCAGTCCATTAGAGTTCTGCTTATAAACGGGCAGTGTCATTGTTGTAGGGGTGGTAAAAGTTAGTCCATTAAGTTGTTGGTTTTCTGACTGTTTTATTAGTCGTCGTAAAAGCAGTCCTCAGCTTAGGGTGAGGCCGTTGCCCTGCTGGAAGGATCAGATGTGTGCAGGCTTTACTACACGCTGTGACCGTGCATTGTCCTCAACCGATGCTGGTTAGGTCAGTTTAGTTTGTGTGTGTGGTGTGGAAGGGTGTCTAAGTGTGTGCGTGTGGGTGGGAGGGTGGCGGGGTTTGGGTGTGTAAGTGTGTGTTTATGTCTCTAGGTGTGTGTGTCTAGGTGTGTGTGTGACACAGTGTGGGTGCACAAGCTGTCAGTCTCTACCATGAGGCCCTGAAGTCATTCAGACTCTTCAAAGTTCAAGTTCACGTGAATTTTATTCAACGTTTACCCCAACTCCGTTAGGGGGATATCTGATCCGAAGCAACACCAGGACTCCATGTTCAGAAGTATTCTATATTCAAACGTTATTATTATGATTTTTTTTTGGATGCAAACTTTGAATTTACTCTTCCTTATGGAATTCCATCTTTCCTTTATCAACATTTTTCAAATTCTAATCTCTGCACCCGCTGTCAGTCTCCCAGCTTCACACACACACACACACACACACACACACACACACACACACACACACACACACACACACACACACACAAGCTCACTCTCACACACACACACACACACACACACACACACAAGCTCTCTCTCTCTCACACACACACACACACTTGCTTTCTAGCCCTTCAGATAGTGTGATCCTATTAGTCAGCTTGCTGGTGTGTAATCTGGGCTGCTTTCTCCCGGTGCTGAACAGGAGGGCCACTCATGTGAAAATGTTCTGGTCGTCCATTTCACCCTCCCCCTCCTCCTCCTCCCTCCTCCCTCCTCCTCCCCCACCTCCTCCCCCTCCCTCCTCCCCCTCCTCCTCCCCCCCCCCTCCTCCTCCTCCCCCTCCTCCCCCTCCTCCCCCTCCTCCTTCTCCCCCTCCTCCCCCTCCTCCCCCTCCTCCTCCCCCTCTCTCAGCAGTACGGCTAGGAAGCTAGCTACATGGTTCACACAAAGTATTGAAAAGGTAATTTATTTATTTTTGGTACGACAGAAAATAATTTCCCTGTCGAGGCATTCATAATCCACTCTTACCTTCTTCGGAGGAGACATGAATAGTTGGTTTGTTTAGTCTCTTAGCTCTTGAAAAATATTTCAACGCTAGCTTTGAAATCATTTAACGGTAAGAATAGCTGTATGTTCAAGGCAAGGTCAACGTCATGGCCTGACCTCAGCAGAACACTGAGTTATTTAAATAACTCAGGAGCGACAGGTTCTGTGAAGAAGGCAGATCTGGCCCAGTTTCCTGCATGTGCCAGGACCAGCATGCATTGCAGCCTGCTAAAGTGGATGTAAATGATCACCTCTGTATAATACAACCGTGGTGGAGATAAATCTCCCCTCTAATGCATTGCAGTGAATGGGGGAGGTAGTTGGTGCTGATGGTGGTGTGTGTGTGTGTGTGTGTGTGTGTGTGTGTGCGTGTGTGTGTGTGTGTGTGTGTGCGTGCGTGTGTGTGTGTGTGTGCGTGTGTGTGGTGTGTGTGTGGTGTGTGTGGTGTGTGCGCGTGTGGCGTGTGCGTGTGTGCGTGTGTGCGTGTGTGTGCCACCTATATTCTTAAGGAGGAATATAAGAAACATCCCTAAACTATCTGAAGAAAAAACGATTGAGATGTAATTATGTTTTGTGTGTGAGTGTGAATGCGGGAACAAATCATTTGTTTCCAAACGCACTATTGTTACATTTTGGAGGGAACCTATATTTGCACATGAGGCGTGTGTGTGTGTGTGTGTGTGTGTGTGTGTTGCGTGTGTGTGTGCGTGTGTGTGTGTGTGTGTGTGTGTGGTGTGTGTGTGTGTGCGTGTGCGTGCGTCAGAAGAGCCAGAGCCCTTATGCAGACTAGGCCCCGAATAATGAGATGTATTTATGAGGGAGGGAGGGGTGGTGGTGGGAGGGTGGGGAGCGTGAGGGAGGGAGGGAGGGGTGGTGGGAGGGTGGGGAGCGTGAGGGAGGGAGGGAGGGGTGGTGGGAGGGTGGGGAGCGTGAGGGAGGGAGGGAGGGTGGGGGTCTGCTTTTGAAAGGCAGCAGCCTGGAGGCTGAATGGGGCGAGGGGAGAGGAGGGGAGGGGGTGGGGGTGGACAGACTGGGGGGACGTGGGGCTATGGGGCCCCCGTCGGGGGGGCCCAGCCACCAGAGCAGCTGTGAAAGGGGGTGTCGTCTTTTCCCACGCACAGCGAGACGGGAAACAGAGCCACAGCCCAGTAGGGTCAAGTCCCATCGCTAACACACACACACACACACACACCACACTCACACACACACACACACACACACACACACACACGCACACACACACACACGCACACACACACACGTGAGGGGAGAAATGTGTGTGTGTGTGTGTAAAAGTTGTGCAAATTAACGAGCTGTCTGGGAGCCAATGTAACATGGGGACACCTGCCAGTCTCCCAGAATGCACTGCGGTCTGGCCAGGGGCCACAGAGTTTGATGGGAGAACAATTAGGTCGTAACTTCAACCTAGCAGACGAAAGGAAGAAGAAAAAAAAACGATACGTTAGGATTTTTATGTGATTTATGATTTTATTTTGTTGAAAATTCTGATACGATGAAGTGTCAAATCAAAATGACGTTGATTTATTTTCGGGTATTTTGTTATATCATTTATTTTTTATTTTGCTGTATTTTATTTTGTGTTCTGATAGATGACAGATCAGCAGGAAACAGGCTGTGCATCATCAGAACAGTTCTTTTACCAAACCATACAATGTCCATTCTATTCCTTAACTTTCTATGGGGACAAACTTGGCCTTGTTCCCTGTCTGCGACACACTCACACACACACACGCACACACACACACAATGACAGAGGTCCAAGGAGACACAAAAGACAGCACATGTAAATGAGATGGTGGGGGACTGTGTGGGGAAGACATGGTAACTTTGTAGGAATGTGTCGCAGTCAAAGTTGAAGTATGACCTCTCTCCATATCCAAATACAGAGGGCAGAGAGAGGTGGAGGAGGAGAGGAGGAGGAGGAGGAGAGGAGGAGGAGGAGGTGGAGGAGGAGGAGGAGGAGGAGGAGGAGGAGGAGGAGGGGAGCATTCAGTTCTGCACATAGGACACACAAAAAGACAAACTTTGATTCATGCAAGAATTGTATCGCTCCGCTAAGCTTCACAACAGGACTGAAGAGAGAGAGAGAGAGAGAGAGAGAGAGAGAGAGGGAGAGAGAGAGAGGGAGAGAGGAGAGAGAGAGGAGAGGAGAGAGAGAGAGAGAGGTAGAGAGAGAGAGAGAGAGAGAGAGAGAGAGAGAGAGAGAGGAGAGAGAGAGAGAGAGAGCGAGAGAGAGAGAGTGTGCCTGATCCTCCTCTTTGGGCTCAGTTTGAATAATTCAGAGTGCAGAATTAGGATGAGCGCTTTGTAATGTTGACCACACATGTTCTACCACTGTCTGTCAGGGGCTGGGGCAGGGGCAGGGGCTGGGGCTGGGGCAGGGGCAGGGGCTGGGGCAGGGGCATGGGGCAGGGGCTGGGGGCAGGGGCTATAGGACAGCTCTATAGCTGTGTGTTTCTCCAGCTCCAGGTTCTGCATCAGAACCACAGCAGAACCTCACTGGTGTTACACCTATTCTCTCTCTCTCTCTCTCTCTCTCTCTCTCTCTCTCTCTCTCTTCTCTCTCTCTCTCTCTCTCTCTCTTCCTCCTCCTCTTCCTCCTCTATTCAGAGGGGTTGAGAATGGAGAGTCTGCCTAATTAGCTCTGTGAATGTTGATTGTGTTGGTGCGGCTGGCCAGCAGTGTGTGTGCTGGGAGGGGCTGGCCTGCAGCCTGTGTGTGCTGGGAGGGGCTGGCCTGCAGCCTGTGTGTGCTGGGAGGGGCTGGCCTGCAGCCTGTGTGTGCTGGGAGGGGCTGGCCTGCAGCCTGTGTGTGCTGGGAGGGGCTGGCCTGCAGCCTGTGTGTGCTGGGAGGAGCTGGCCTGCAGCCTGTGTGTGCTGGGAGGGGCTGGCCTGCAGCCTGTGTGTGCTGGGAGGGGCTGGCCTGCAGCCTGTGTGTGCTGGGAGGGGCTGGCCTGCAGCCTGTGTGTGCTGGGAGGGGCTGGCCTGCAGCCTGTGTGTGCTGGGAGGGGCTGGCCTGCAGCCTGTGTGTGCTGGGAGGGGCTGGCCTGCAGCCTGTGTGCTGGAGGGCTGGCCTGCAGCCTGTGTGTGCTGGGAGGGGCTGGCCTGCAGCCTGTGTGTGCTGGGAGGGGCTGGCCTGCAGCCTGTGTGTGCTGGGAGGGGCCTGCAGCTGTGTGCTGGGAGGGCTGGCCTGGCTGGGGGGCTGGCCTGCAGCCTGTGTGTGCTGGGAGGGGCTGGCCTGCAGCCTGTGTGTGCTGGGAGGGGCTGGCCTGCAGCCTGTGTGTGCTGGGAGGGGCTGGCCTGCAGCCTGTGTGTGCCATTTACAGAGGGTGGACAGACACCTAATGAGGATTGTTAGCGCAGTTTATATCCTGCTGTTTGAATACCCCCTCCTCCCAGCCTCTGAAGGAACAGAGACGAGGACAGAGAGAGGGAGGGAGGACGTCAAAGAGAGGGAGAGTGTTCTGATGTGCGGTGTGTTGTGTATATGGTGTGTTGTGTATATGGTGTGTTGTGTATATGGTGTGTTGTGTATATGGTGTGTTGTGTATATGGTGTGTTGTGTATATGGTGTGTTGTGTATATGGTGTGTTGTGTATATGGTGTGTTGTGTATATGGTGTGTTGTGTATATGGTGTGTTGTGTATATGGTGTGTTGTGTATATGGTGTGTTGTGTATATGGTGTGTTGTGTATATGGTGTGTTGTGTATATGGTGTGTTGTGTATATGGTGTGTTGTGTATATGGTGTGTTGTGTATATGGTGTGTTGTGTATATGGTGTGTTGTGTATATGGTGTGTTGTGTATATGGTGTGTTGTGTATATGGTGTGTTGTGTATATGGTGTGTTGTGTATATGGTGTGTTGTGTATATGGTGTGTTGTGTATATATGAGGACAAACGCAGATATGTGAAATATACAGAGAACACATTGTACACATGACATGTTTTTGATTCCACCTTAGTTCTGTGTGTGTGTGTGTGTGTGTGCATGTGTGTGTGTGTGTGTGTGTGATTATCCTTATGAGTTATATTGGGGCACCTGAGCCACCCAAAGCCGCTGTGAAAGTGTGGAGAGAGAGATGGAGGAGAGGAGGGAGAGAGAAGAGAGAGAGATGGAGGAAAGAGAGAGAGGGAGGAGGAGGAGGGGGGGAAGAGAGAGAGGGGGAGGAGAAGGAGGGGAGAAGACAGAGAGTGAGAGGGAGGAGGAGGAGGGGGGGGAGAGAGAGAGGGGGAGGAGAAGAGGGGAGAAGACAGAGAGTGAGAGGGGAGGAGGAGGAGGGGGGGAGAGAGTGAGAGGGGAGGAGGAGGAGGGGGGAGAGAGAGTGAGAGGGGAGGAGGAGGAGGGGGGGGGAGAGAGATGAGGGGAAATGAGAGAATGTGTGCAGCTGAAGGCATGCCTGCCTCGTCTGAGATTGTAAACTGTCAATCAAAATGTAGACAGACAAAAAAAATCAAAATGCAGACAGACATCCACATATAATGTTAGTAACTCTCACCTCTCTCTCTCTCTCTCTCTCTCTCTCTCTCTCTCTCTCTCCCCCCTCTGCTGGTTTAGTGAGCCAGAAGTGCGCTCCGATCCCTCTTACCTGCCCCCCTCGTTGCCTCACAGCAGGGGGTGTGTGTGTGGGGTGGAGGGGGGGGGGGGTTAGGGCCGTTTCCTCTGTCTAACCAGTGGAATCCCCCACATCAGAACACAGATTGTCTACCCTGAGTGAGCTGTACTGATAACTACCCCCTAACTTACCCCCTGGCTTCACCCCACACTCGGTCGGGCAGAGGTGTTAGGGTTAGGTGTCTGGTGCGTGGGGAAGAGGAGGGGGAAGAGGAGGGGGAAGAGGAGGGGGAAGAGGAGGGGGAGGAGGGGGAGGAGGGGAGGAGCCAGTCTCAGCTGGCTGTTCTGATGGAGCTTCTTGGTTTGAGGGTTTTAGGTGGTGTTTGGGGGATGTTTGTATGCTGCAAAGCTCTGGTTGTTCCTGTCTCTCCTCCCTTTTCTCTCTCCTCTCTCTCTCTCTCTCTCTCTCTCTCTCTCATCTTGTCTTTTCTCCCTTCATTCTCTCTTTTTCGTCGTGGAGTCCAGTGTTCAGATTATTTCATCCTCACACTCTGACACTTAAACCTTTCTGCCTGTCCGTCTATCTGCCTGTCTATCTGCCTATCTATCTGCCTGTCTACCTGCCTGTCTATCTGCCTGTCTATCTGCCCGTCTCCCCTGGTCCCTCCTCAAGTCCACAGCCCCAGGTCATCATTCCTCTCACCCCTCCATCCTCACAGAGACAAGTGCTGGCACACCCTTCCTTCTCCTTCCCTCCTTCCCTCCTTCCTTCCCTCCTCCTTCCCTCCTTCCTTCCTTCCCTCCTTCCCTCCTTCCCTCCTTCCCTCCCTCCCTCCCTCCCTCATAGTCACACACAAACAGATCCCCCTCTTCCTTTCACTCCCCAGCCCTCCTCTCCCTCCTCCTCTCTCCCTCCAACATTGTCCCCGAGGGGGGAGGACTGCCCCTGAACCAACATTGTCCCCCAGGCTGCTCCTGGGGGGGGGGGGGGGTTAACACCCATGTCTGAGCCCTCTCAATAGGCTCATTGTGTCTGAGTCTTCCTCCAGCTTACCCCATCTCACCCCTCCCATACTCCCCCTGAACCATCCTTATACACTATCTTACACTACTCTGTCCTGCTAGTTCAGTTCCCTCTCTCCTGTCCATGTCCCCCTGTCCCCCTCTCACCCTCTCTTCCTGTCTCCATGACCCTTGACCTCTGTCCTCCTCTCCCCCCTGTCCTCCTGTCCCCTTGACCCTTTCTCCCCCTGCTCTTGTCCCCAATCTAAGATGTCACCAGAGGGTGTCTGGTCGTAAGAGAAGGCCCCTCCGAGAGGCCTTCCTCTCAGGCAGAACAAAGGACGGGGGGATACATGAAGGAATGTCCGTGATTACCATGACAACAGAAATCCGAACACCATC
Source organism: Thaleichthys pacificus (assembly GCA_023658055.1). NCBI lineage: Eukaryota > Metazoa > Chordata > Actinopteri > Osmeriformes > Osmeridae > Thaleichthys > Thaleichthys pacificus. The sequence continues at coordinate 1,797,711 of CM042854.1, forward strand.
GGAATATTTTAAGATTCTTCAGACTGAGAGATGATGGGTGGGACAAGCAGAGAGAAGAAAGTGAGACAGGCAGAGAGCTGTTAGACAGGCATAGAGAGAGAGACAGGCAGAGAGCTGTTAGACAGGCATAGAGAGAGAGACAGGCAGAGAGCTGTTAGACAGGCATAGAGAGAGAGACAGGCAGAGAGCTGTTAGACAGGCAGAGAGAGAGACAGGCAGAGAGTTGTTAGACAGGCAGAGAGAGAGAGACAGGCAGAGAGCTGTTAGACAGGCATAGAGAGAGAGACAGGCAGATAGTTGTTAGACAGGCAGAGAGAGAGAGAGACAGGCAGAGAGAGAGAGACAGGCAGAGAGAGAGAGACAGGCAGAGAGAGAGACAGGCAGAGAGAGAGAGAGACAGGCAGAGAGAGAGAGACAGGCAGAGAGATAAAAGGCGATGCTCCCTGCGTCTCGCTGGCCTCTGGCTGCAGGGCGAGGTTAGCGGAGAAGACGAGGCGTTCATCTCCTCGAGTCTTCATCATCAAAATGTCGACTGTTTACTTTTGAATTTGCATGGAGCCGAGGGACGTTGAAAGCTAAAAAAAAGAAAAGAAACACACAATACACACACACACACACACACACAATACAAAAAAATGAAATTAAATCTCTCTGTTTTCTCTTTCTTTTCCCCAGATTGGAAGACAAGAATAGGAGAGAGAGAGAGAGAGAGAGAGAAGGAGCAAGAGAGTGTGGGCGGGTAGAGAAGCGAATGAAGGAGAGATGGATCCTAGGATGAACTGAGAGAAGCCTGAACGCGGCTCGTCATAGCCATGGGCGCTTGTCCTCCTCCCCCCGGACCCTCCCTCCTTCCAGGGGTCTCGAGGAGCAAGTAAAGCCTGGGCAGGGAGCTGATGAGTGGGCTGGAGAGCCAAGCGTGGGTCCCTGACGACTACCAGCACCTCTGGAGCTCCCGGCTCGCAGGAGAAATCGATATGGAGAACACAGGCTTGGCTGCTGCGCTAGGGGTTGTCATGGCCCCAGGGCCCAGGGACCTCCAGAGCAAGGGCCACAACTCCGGCCCTCGTAGCCCCAGCCAGAGCTGCTCCAAATGGGGCTGGCTCCCTGGCTGTGTGTGGTTCTGCTGGAAGGGTTCTCCAGCAAGCCAGTCACATGGTACCTTTTTACCTGCGGGTTGAAGAAATGCAGGGAAGAGGGATCTCTGTTTCCCGCCCTTGCTCCCCCTCTCTCCTCCTGATTTTTTTTTTTTTACTTTTTAAGATTGACGTAGCCTCCCACGTTTGCCTCCTGGCAGTGTGAGTGTGTGTGTGTGTGAGGGGGGGGCAGTTTGAGAGTTCATATTTTCCTCTTCAGATCTGCTGCCTGTCAGTTTTCTAGGAGGGGTGTTTGCTGACAGACAGACTGCAGATGTCTTCATCCTCCTCCTTCACACACCTGCGTTCCTGCCCCTCCACACTGCTGCCTACAGCGCACACCTCAACACAGGACGTTTATACCTCAAACTTTTTTTCAATTATTATCATTGTTCTTTTTTTATATATATATACATAGATATATATATAGATATATATCTAAAGCCCAGATTGAAGAAGGTTCTAAGATGCATGGCGGAGGAGAACCTCATCCTCTACACTCCCTGTGGAACACACGTCCACACTGAACACAACAGATTAACAGTGAACGTCACAGCGAGTGACATGAGGCTCTTAGACTTTCCATAAGAATAACAGGACACACAGAGACAGCCTCACCAGGACACACAGAGAGACAGCCACACCAGGACACTCAGAGACAGCCCCACCAGGACACACAGAGAGACAGCCACACCAGGACACTCAGAGACAGCCCCACCATGACACACAGAGAGACAGCCCCACCAGGACACTCAGAGACAGCCTCACCAGGACACACAGAGACAGCCCCACCAGGACACTCAGAGACAGCCTCACCAGGACACACAGAGACAGCCACACCAGGACACTCAGAGACAGCCACACCAGGACACTCAGAGACAGCCACACCAGGACACTCAGAGACAGCCCCACCAGGACACTCAGAGACAGCAACACCAGGACACTGAGAGACAGCAACACCAGGACACTCAGAGACAGCCCCACCAGGACACACAGAGACAGCCACACCAGGACACTCAGAGACAGCCACACCAGGACACTCAGAGACAGCAACACCAGGACACTGAGAGACAGCAACACCAGGACACTGAGAGACAGCCACACCAGGACACTGAGAGATAGCAACACCAGGACACTCAGAGACAGCCCCACCAGGACACTGAGAGACAGCCCCACCAGGACACTGAGAGACAGCAACACCAGGACACTGAGAGACAGCAACACCAGGACACTGAGAGACAGCAACACGAGGACACTGAGAGACAGCAACACCAGGACACTCAGAGACAGCAACACCAGGACACTGAGAGACAGCAACACCAGGACACTGAGAGACAGCAACACCAGGACACACAGAGACAGCAACACCAGGACACTGAGAGACAGCAACACCAGGACACACAGAGACAGCAACACCAGGACACACAGAGACAGCAACACCAGGACACTGAGAGACAGCAACACCAGGACACACAGAGACAGCAACACCAGGACACTGAGAGACAGCCCCACCAGGACACTGAGAGACAGCCCCACCAGGACACTGAGAGACAGCAACACCAGGACCAGTCCTTCAGAGACAGCTACAACACAAGAGGACAAGATCTGCTCTCTCTCATCCTTCCTGTTTACCTGGTCAGTGTCTCTCTATCTCTCTCTCTCTCTCTCTCTATCTCTCTCTATCTCTCTCTCTATCTCTCTTTATCTCTCTCTCTGTATCTCTCTGTCTGTCTCTCTATCTCTCTCTCTCTATTTTTTCTCTTTCTTTCTGTCCACACCACTTTCTCTTTCTCCTCCACTCTCTCCCTCTGTACCTTAATCTCTCTCCATCTGTTTCTATCTTCAGTTTAGTCTGATCAGAGGTGTGTGCGCGTGCATGTGCGTGCGTGCTAGCTCGTATACCAGTTGGTCGGTTGCTTGCTGTTTTTGGAGGGCTCCGGTGCCCAAACTAGCGCTGTTGTCACGGTGACGCAGCACGGTTGTTTACATCCAGACGGGCTTCAGACAAAATGGCCGCCTCTGTTCTCCTGCCAAAGATGGCGGCGACGCCTCTGATGCTCACCATCTGTGTGTCCGCTTGCAGCCGTATGCAAATCTGGGCTAATTGCTTTTCTGCATATCGGTTTTGATTTAGATGGTGTCTGTGTGTGTGTGTGTGTGTGTGTGTGGCGCGGTACTGTTAGTAGCTCCCTGAAGAGAAGCGGGACGAATGTGTGTGTGGCGGCGTGCCACATGTGTGTGTGTGTCCGCTTGCATGCGTGTGTGTGTATGTGTGTGTGTGTATATACGTGCGTATGTACGTGTGTGTGTATGAACGGGTATATATGTGTGTCAATATGCATGTATTTGTGTCTGTGAATGTGTGTGTGTACATGCTTGATTGGTACTAGTATTACATGCAGGCTTTTTTTTTTTTGTGCCTGTGATAACAGTTTTTCCTGCTGTGCCATATGGTGTGTGTGTGTACATCTGTGTGTGTGTGTGTGTGTACATCTGTGTGTGTGTGTGTGTGTGTACATCTGTGTGTGTGTGTGTGTGTGTATATCTGTGTGTGTGTGTGTGTGTGTGTATATCTGTGTGTGTGTGTGTACGTCTGTGTGTGTGTGTGTGTACATCTGTGTGTGTGTGTGTGTGTGTGTATATCTGTGTGTGTGTGTGTACGTCTGTGTGTGTGTGTGTGTACATCTGTGTGTGTGTGTGTGTACATCTGTGTGTGTGTGTGTGTATCTGTGTGTGTGTGTGTGTACATCTGTGTGTGTGTGTGTGTGCGTGTGTATTTGGCTGTTTGGCCGATGCCCTCATATGCAAATCCTTCATTGCCACTGTACAAAAGATGGGTCTTTTTTTAATCAAATCCCACACACACAGACACACACACACAGACACACAGACACACACACAGACACACACACAGACACACACACAGACACACACAAACACACACACAGACACACACACACACACAGACACACACAGACACACACAGACACACACACAGACATACACACAGACACACACACACAGACACACACACAGACACACACAGACACACACACAGACACATAGACAGACACACACACAGACACACACACAGACACACACTCAGGCTGTAATTAAATGGGGATGCCCAGACATAATGAACTCTAGACAAACAGCCCATAATACCCTCATTATCATGCACATGGCCTGTCTGGTTACCATGGCGCTGGACTGTCTGTGTGTGCTACCCTGCTCAGTCATGTGACTCTCATAGAGGGACTGAAAGGGTTAAAAATACAGGACCGTTTAAATCATGAGATCATCATTCATATCATCAGACGCATGGAGACTCAGCTATGTTAACCAAGGATAGGTGATCTAAACGGAAAGCTCACATTCACTGCTCCGAGAGAGAGAGAGAAGAGAGAGAGAGAGAGAGAGAGAGAGAGAGGGAGGAGAGAGAGGAGAGATACACAAAGAGAGAGATACAGAAGCATAAAGAGAGAAAGATAGAAACATGTATATATATATATTGGGAGAGACAGAATAAGCAGACTGATTTGAAACAGCTCTTGAAATCTCCTGATTGTCACATTGAATATGACTGTGAGAGTTCCTGGGCTCTGAAGGAGGGAAGAGGCAGGGGTTCTCTCTGCGTGAAGGAGGGAAGAGAGCTGGAGGGAGGGAGGAGGTCTCGGGGTGTTCAACAGCACCAGGCCACCACTAGCACCCCCTGGCTGGCTGGCTGGCTGGCTGGAGGTATTATTAAAATTTCACGAGACATAGCTGTCTGCAAAACCTTAACCTAGTCACACATTTAACACGTGTGTGTGTCAGGCGTGATCGTGGTTCCTCGGTCTGAAGTTAATGCTGACAATCTGACCATTGGGACCATTTAGCGCCCGCGGCGTGTATTAGCATGCCGTGTATTAGCATGCCGTGTATTAGCATGGCGTGTATTAGCATGGCGTGTATTAGCATGGCGTGTATTAGCATGGCGTGTATTAGCATGGTGTGTCTTAGCATGGCGGCCAGTCAAGCAGCTGTGTGACAGTCAGCCATGTCTATCTATCTCTCCCTCCCTCCCGCTCTCTCTCTGCCCCTCTATGTCTCTCTCCCTCCCTCCCTCCCTCCCTGGGTGCATGTTATAGGGTTGAGGGGTGTCTGGTTTGGGGGGGTGAGAGCTGTGGACTCGGTCGGTCTAGACCATGGGTGAGGAGCGGGGGGGTGCAGGGGTGAGGAGCGGGAGGGGTGCAGGGGTGAGGAGCGGGAGGGGTGCAGGGGTGAGGAGCGGGAGGGGTGCAGGGGTGAGGAGCGGGAGGGGTGCAGGGGTGAGGAGCGGGAGGGGTGCAGGGGTGAGGAGCGGGAGGGGTGCAGGGGTTTGAGTGATAAAAGATTGGGGGCTCAAGTAGGTTTTTTGGGGGGGCAAGGGGGTGAGTTGTCGTTGGACTGTCTGGTTTGAACATAAACTATGAATGTGGGTGTTGAGGGGGGGCGGGGGGTGCTGAGGGGGGGCGGGGGGTGCTGAGGGGGGGCGGGGGGGTGTCTGGGACTCGATATGGGAACATGTGTTTGCTTGTCTCTCATTTGCATAATCAGAGCCCGTATGCCGTGTGTTGCACCAGACACAGTCAAACATCTCTTACTATTCAGAGTCTCTCCATCATTTAACCCCCCCCCCACACACACACTCACCCACACACACACTCACTCACACACACACACACACTCACACACACCCCTTTATTATAATCATGCAAACATTGCTGCTGCCTCCTCAGTGCGGAGCAGTCTGACTCGCTCTGTGTCGCAGAGCGGGAACACGCTCAGCACCACCACGTCTACTTGCCACCATTACACTTCCAACCCCAGCACCTCAGGGTGAATACATCACAGTTTTTCTGCATTTCTCGGGCCAATGAAAGATGGGAATGGCTGCTCGCGGCCAATCAGAACAGGCGGAGAAGCAGGAACAGGAAGGAGGGGAGGGTTAACCGTTGCACTGCCACAGACAACAACACCACGTCTCTGAACGGAGGAGATGAAGAAAGGAAGAGAGGGAAGAGAGCGGGAAAGAGACAAAAGAGAAGAAGGGGAAAAAGAGGAGAGAAGAGGGATTCGAACACCATGCAACTTTATTTAACGCCGTCGAGCAGAAACGTTCACCCTTCTGCTGGTCATGTTGTCGTCACGTACGTCTTAGTAAGAACGCCGTGGGGCGTGTACATCGTGACGAAACGAACGCACCCTGTACAGACCCAGACATGAAGGGAAGGATTTAGACTAGGTCATTATCAAGTGCAAATGGTCTGGTCTGGTGTGTATGCATGTGTGTGTGTGGGGGGGGGGGGGGGAGTGATGGAGGGGGGGGTAGGACTGGGGGGAAGCCAGACGGACAGACAATGGCCATCTCCATCATGCCCTATATGAATACCGCAGTGAAGAGGAGAGACGGAGAGTGGAGGAGAGAGAGGGGGGGGGGGGCAGGTCGGGTCTCCTAGCGTGAGGAGGTCTCCTAGAGAGAGGGGGGGGGGGCAGGTCGGGTCTCCTAGCGTGAGGAGGTCTCCTAGAGAGAGAGGGGGAGGGGGGCAGGTCGGGTCTCCTAGCGTGAGGAGGTCTCCTAGAGAGAGAGGGGGGGGGCAGGTCGGGTCTCCTAGCGTGAGGAGGTCTCCTAGAGAGAGAGGGGGAGGGGGGGCAGGTCGGGTCTCCTAGCGTGAGGAGGTCTCCTAGAGAGAGAGGGGGGGGGGGGGCAGGTCTCCTAGCGTGGGAACACCTCAGGAACATATGCAGAACAGGCAGGCCCTGGCTAGACGACCACCCCGCCATGAATAACCCTGCAGCAGGTGAAAGAGGAGCCTAGAGGACAAGGGTCAAGGGTCAAGGCCAACGACGGGGTCACCCTCTGTGTGTGCGTGTGTGTGTGTGTGTGGCAGGATGCTAATGATGTATCCAGGCTGTATGATAAGCAGCACTGAAGTCTTTTGTTTGATTCTGAGTTTAGAACTATTCTATAGTTGAAGAAAGGAGAAGAGGAGAGCTGTGCTCAGATGGTGACTGTGCTGGCTGGCTGTCTGGCTGGCTGGCTGAATGGCTGCTTGTGGTGATCTGGTCAGTCTCTCTAGTCTCAGAACTGACATGGAACATGCCTCTAGTTCACAAATCAAGAGGGATGTGATGCTTCTGTTCACCCCCGTAAGAGAGGGAACACTAGCCCCGTAAGAGGGAACACTAGCCCCGTAAGAGAGGGAACACTAGCCCCGTAAGAGGGAACACTAGCCCCGTAAGAGGGAACACTAGCCCCGTAAGAGGGAACACTAGCCCCGTAAGAGAGGGAACACTAGCCCCGTAAGAGGGAACACTAGCCCCGTAAGAGAGGGAACACTAGCCTAATTGTGGCTAATGGTGTCCTTTTAAGAGAGGCTGGCATGACCTCATCAGAGAGAGGAAGAGAGAGAATGGGTGGAGGAGTACAGCTCTAACTCTCTCCCTCCTCTCCTTTATCCTGGGGGTGTAAGCTTTATTAGTCTGCCTGAAAGGAACAACAGCTTCCAGGCCTCCTCAATAGACCTATAGACCTGTCTCTCTCTCTCTCTCTCTCTCTCTCTCACACACATACACACACACATATACACTCACATTCATACGCACACACACTGGCTCACACACCTACGTAAATATACACACAACTCACACACACACCTCTCTCACACACACACACACACACACACACACACACACACACACACACACACACACACACACACACACACACACACACACACACACACACACACACACACACAGAGCAGGGGACAGAAGGCCTAAAGAATGCCTGGTAATGACACCTTATTGAGCCTCTCTCTTCTTCTTCTCTCTCTTTCTCTACCTCTGGTCTCCATTTCTCTCTTTCTATGCCACACATTTCCCCCTCCGTTCTCCATATTCTCCCCCTCCCCTTACCTCTCCTCCCTCTCTCCTCCCTCTCTCCTCCCTCTCTCCTTCCCCTCACCCTGCTGTTAACACTGTCCTTTTAAGATTGTATTCATAAAGCTGTGTGGCAGTAGGGATCCTGTTGTTCCGAAGCTTTAGAGAGAGAGACAAACAGAGAGAGACAGAGAGAGTAAGAGATAGAAACCGAAGAGAGATACAGAAAGAGAGAGATACCAGAACATTTAGATTTGTCTCATCTATTTCTTGTCAGGCGCATTGTGGGCAGCTATGTGGGGTCCTTCCCAGCGATGCGAGTGGGAGGAGCCAGGAGCCGCAGTGATGCTGGGAGGTGATTAGCATATCCAGCCGCCATGTCTGCATCTGATGACTGATACAACACAGCCTCAATAAGACTGGGATTAGTAGTCTGTCTGCTCTCTCACACACACACACACACACACACACACACACACACACACACACACACACACACACACACACACACACAGGTACACACACACACACACACAGGTACACACACACACACACACACACACAGGTACACACAGACACAGACACATGGATAAACACACACACAAGGCAAAAGAAGGTTAATGGTCTCATAGTCAAATATCATGAAGAAGAATTGAATCTAGAACTACAGCATAGACACTGGGACCTGGTGAGGAGGGTGGAGGAGGGTGGAGGGTGGAGGAGGAGGAAGAGGAAGAGGAAAGAAGGAGAGTGAGGAGGGTGGAGGAGGAAGGAGGGTGGAGGAGGAGGAGGAGGAGGAAGAGGAAAGGAGAGAAACTTCAGTAGAAGCACAGAGCACAGGCTCCACTCAGAAATAGCTGCCTTGATACCAGCTGCCATAGGAGATAGAGAGACGGAGGGAGAGAAAAAGAGGGAGAGATGGAGGGAGAGAGAGATGGAGAGAGCTCCAGAGAGTTGGAGGGATGCAGAAAGAGAGAGAGAGAGAGAGAGAGAGAGAGAGAGAGAGAGAGAGAGAGAGAGAGAGAGAGAGAGAGAGAGAGAGAGAGAGAGAGAGAGAAAGAGAGGGAATATAAATACTGTGGCCTGGTTTGAGTACCAGAGGGACAGAGATACTTTCATCTCCTGCAAAGTGAGTTGGGACTGGCACTGTTAAAAACACACACACACACACACACACGTACCCTGACCCTGATAAGCTAAGTGAGTCAGGAACAGCTGCATGGGTCCATGTTGAGGCAGCATAAAAGTATGTGGCCCAGATTCAGACCTGCTTCTACATACAACTTTCCGTAGTTCGCTGCTTTTGTGTCATTCTTGCATTGTGTGTGTGTGTGTGTGTCACACACAGACAGCCCATGACCTTCCCCTGCTGTGAGACTGTGGTTCCCATAGGATGGGGGCTGAATCTTACCCCCCCCCCCCCCCACACACACACACACACACAGTATTGGTATAGCAGTTCCCTGGCCACCCATTCAGGGCTCAGTCACGGCCACTTATAGAAGCTCAGACCAGGGTCTCAGTCGAGCTGTGATCCAATGACATGTTTTTATAATAAGGAGGTCTGGGGATGTCTTTGTTGGACGGACACAATGTCAGGGGGAGGGAGGGGGGGGGGAGAAGGACAGAGAGGGGAGCGAGAGGGAGGCAGGGAGGGAGGGAGGGAGGGAGGGCAGAAAAGAGGAAAAGTAAGTTTTCTGCTTTTTGTCCAGGACTGGGTTAGATGTACTTAACCAGGCAGGACTAACCCTAACCCAACCACAGGCTCCTCCTGGCACTCATACAAGCAGACACTTACCCCCACCACACACCACCCTCATCACCACACACCACCCCCCCTCCCCCCACCCAGGACCCTACACCACCCTCACCACCCCCCCAGGACCCAACACCACCCTCATCACCCTCCCAGGACCCTACACCACCCTCATCACCCTACACCACCCCCTCCCCCCACCCAGGGCCTCCCCAGACAATCTCAACCCATCACAGACACAAACCCTCCCCCCCTGTCCTCCCCCCCCCCCCAGCCTGGTCTGGCTCGGACACCCTCAATTACAGCAGGACCCCCCCCCACACACACACACACACGTCATGAGTTTGTAAACCTGGTATATAGACAGGATATGCACCCACTCTTTTCTAGTGTTAGTGAAGGACTTTGGATAGACAGATCTGGGTTATTTGTCTGATTAAAAACTGATTAGACTGGAGGATTGGACAGGCCCCATTCAGTTGAAGGGTGTCATATTTGCTTCCTGTATCTAATGCATGTCGTCATAGAGACTGTCGTATAATGGCTCAGTGTTGGTCTTTTTGTTGTTTTTTGCCGTGCATACCGTTACCGTGGTTACGCTGATTACCAACCGTCCGTGACTGCATGTGTTTTAATCCCCTTACAGACCAGTCATGTAGCCATGACGATGCTAAAGCCAGACAGGAGAAGTGCGTGTGTGTTAGTGAGTGTGTGTGTTAGTGAGTGTGTGTGTGTGTTAGTGAGTGTGTGTGTTTTCCCTGAGGTGTCGTTCTGGCAGTCCCAGCTGACTGCTCTTCCTCCAGACACCCCGATCCAGACCAATCACACACACACACACGTGTGCTGTACGCCCAGACGCACAGGCTGTGTGTGCTGACCTGTGTCTGTGTGCTGACTGCAGGGATCAGAGACCGGGGAGATAGGGGCTGATGAATCAAGCACACCCAGACAGACAGACCAATCATAGCTCTGTTATTAAAGTTTAGAGACGTACCCTCCTGAACACACACACTTAGACACACACACACACACTTAGAAACACACACACACACACTTAGACATATACACACACACACTTACACAGATGCATGTACTCATGGACACACACACACAAACTTAGACACACACACAAACACCCAGAAGCTAATTAATCTCCTGTGCTGTAGAGAGATACAGCTTTGTTTACAGACCCACAAGCCTGATGCTCTGCTTCCTGGTTTGATGAATCAGCAGTGATGTCACAATAGCGCCGGGTCGAGCCAAGACCCTCTCACTCTCGTTTCCTCCCATCTGCTTCACAGGAACCAGGACCAAGGTGTGGGGGGCTCCGATTGGCCGCCCAGGAGGGTCGATGGAACGAACGCACGTTCCGGATTGGCCCCAGCTGAACTTCATGTGACACAGACGGAGCTCTCCTATTGGTTCATGCCCAGGAGTGTAAGCTGTGAGGTCACAGACGTGACGAGGAAGAGAGTGGAGAGATGGAGACCACACGAGATTTGAGCAACACTGGACAAAGACCGTGACATGAACATTAAATCATATTCCTGAGGATGAATGTTTTATAACCACCTGATATGAGCCGTCCACAGCAGGCTGATATTGTTGCTGTATTTTGCTGTATTAAAAAAAAATTGTATGTGTTATTTATCTCAATATTGTTTTACAGTAAAAAGGTTTACATTTGCAAGAATCACAGATGTTGTGTTGTAAAGAAGAACATTTTAAATGATTATATTCTTTATGTATAAAGTTGTTCATCCTCTTAAAGCATTTAAGTAATTAAACAATAAATATAATATTTGTTTTATCTTTGGCATATGATGTATCACTGTATTCTTTTTTTTTACTGTTATTGGTATGTCTGGGACAAACAAATGTGATATTATTTGACTGTGATTAAGACATTAATCTAAACTGAAAATATTTACAACTGCAGTCAATAAGCCTTAGTGTCACTCTCTTGACTGAGTACAATAATGTTTAGAATTAGCTAGCGTTACAAATTCTTTGATGAAGAAGATAAAATAATAGTAATGTTTTGCTTTGGGATGATTATCTGTTCATAAAGTATACAGTACAATAAGCGAATAAATTATTGAATACATTCCAGATATTTATAACGTATTTGTGGGGCAGAAAGACAATTTTATAACTGAAAGATTAACAAATATACCTTCTGATTTAGAAAGAAAACTATCTAACATTTTAAAAGACTACTTGAACTGTAAAATTTAACCAAAAATAATAAATTATAACGAAACAATACAATTCTACAGAATAAAGGTACAATTGTACATGTAATGTTCAATTTTCACATTTACATTACATTTATCCATTTAGCAGACACTCTTATCCAGAGCGGCTTACAGTAAGTACAGGGACATCCCTGTCTCTGTTCTCGATACACTAGCAAACGATTAAAATGGTCAGATGTTCAAATCATCAGATATAGTACAGTGGACAGATGGAGGTAAGAAATGCTCTAAAATTGTAGCTTTCTTTGATTTGGACCAAAATTATGAAACACCTACTTTATTTTCTTTTAAGATAATTATTGTAATCTCAGTGCAGTTTTTTCATTTTAAGGAGAAAAACTGCCATCATTTGACTTAATTTTTTTTTGGACTATCAGTATGTTTGTGCCTGTTAAAACAGGTCAGTTTGTCCTTAATAATAAAGTTACTAATTCGTAAATAGTAACATCAAATTCATAATAATTTGAGCAGTTACTTAGATCTTTCTGTAAAGGTTCTGTATCTGGTTCGTTAAAATAATAATATTTGTGTTCATAACCATTAATACAATATCCTTCAATATTAATACAATACATACCATTATTGATATAATAATAACCAACCATTATCAAGCCCATAACTGTCACCAGAACATCCCTACCAGTCTCACACATCCAGGCCTGACCTCACAGAGAACTGGCTGGACCGAGCCCGGGCACACGCTTTGGGATCGAGTTTGTTCACATGTATAGGATGCAGTTTAGCAGGTTTGTGTCACTGTGTGGTTAGGTGTGAGAGACAGAGAGAAAGGGAGAGAGGGAGAGAGACAGAGAGACAGAGAGAGAGACAGAGAGAGAGAGAGAGGGGGGGGGAGCTTGAGAGAGGAGAGAGAGAGGGGGGGGGGAGCTTGAGAGAGGAGAGAGAACTATATATGCATAAATGTGTGCGTGTGTGTGTGTGCACGCACGTGGTCCGCGCCTGCGTTCATCCCTGCATCATTTGAATACATGCAAATTGGCTCTTGTGCTCTACCTGGCACCCTGCCAAGTATCTATAGCAACCGCCTCCTATGTCCCTCCATCCTTTCACCACCCAGCAGCCCTGTTCTCCTTTGTCCACCCGCCTCCTGTCTCCTGTACACCTCCTCCTCTCCACACCTCCTCTCTCCTCTACATCTCCTCCTCTCCACACCTCCTCTCCACATCTCCTCCTCTCCACACCTCCTCCTCTCCACACCTCCTCTCCTCTCCACACCTCCTCCTCTCCACACCTCCTCCTCTCCACACCTCCTCCTCTCCACACCTCCTCCTCTCCACACCTCTTCCTCTCCACACCCTCTTCCTCTCCACACCTCCTCTCCTCCACACCTCCTCCTCTCCACACCGCCTCTCCTCCACACCTCCTCTCTCCTCTACACCTCCTCCTCTCCACACCTCCTCCTCTCCACACCTCCTCCTCTCCACACCTCCTCCTCTCCACACATCCTCTCCTCCACACCTCCTCCTCTCCACACCTCCTCCTCTCCACACCTCCTCTCCTCCACACCTCCTCTCCTCCACACCTCCTCCTCTCCACACCTCCTCTCCTCCACACATCCTCTCCTCCACACATCCTCTCCTCCACACCTCCTCCTCTCCACACCTCCTCTCCTCCACACATCCTCTCCTCCACACCTCCTCCTCTCCACACCTCCTCTCCTCCACACATCCTCTCCTCCACACCTCCTCCTCTCCACACCTCCTCTCCTCCACACATCCTCTCCTCCACACCTCCTCCTCTCCACACCTCCTCTCCTCCACACATCCTCTCCTCCACACCTCCTCTCCTCCACACATCCTCTCCTCTACACCTCCTCCTCTCCACACCTCCTCTCCTCCACACCTCCTCCTCTCCACACCTCCTCTCCTCCACACATCCTCTCCTCCACACCTCCTCCTCTCCACACCTCCTCTCCTCTACATCTCCTCTCCTCCACACCTCCTCTCCTCCACACCTCCTCTCCTCCACACCTCCTCCTCTCCACACCTCCTCTCCTCTACATCTCCTCTCCTCCACACCTCCTCTCCTCCACACCTCCTCTCCTCCACACCTCCTCCTCTCCACACCTCCTCCTCTCCACACCTCCTCTCCTCCACACATCCTCTCCTCCACACCTCCTCCTCTCCACACCTCCTCTCTCCTCTACATCTCCTCTCCTCCACACCTCCTCTCCTCCACACCTCCTCTCTCCTCTACATCTCCTCTCCTCCACACCTCCTCTCCTCCACACCTCCTCTCCTCCACACCTCCTCTCTTCTCTACATCTCCTCTCCACACCTCCTTTCTTCTCCTCTCCTCTAGAGGCCTCTAGACTGGGGAGGGTGAGGGTTAGGGAGAGCAGGGAGGTCTCGAGGAGAGGGGGAGGGAGGGGGAGGAGGTCACAAGTCTTGCGATGGTGGGGTGGGAGTTAAGGGAGCTGGGTGAGACACGGGGTGAGACACTGGGGGAGACACGGGGTGAGACACGGGGTGAGACACGGGGTGAGACACGGGGTGAGACACGGGGTGAGACACGGGGTGAGACACTGGGGGAGACGCTGGGTGAGACACTGGGTGAGACGCTGGGTGAGACGCTGGGTGAGACGCTGGGTGAGACGCTGGGTGAGACGCTGGGTGAGACGCTGGGTGAGACACGGGGTGAGACACTGGGTGAGACACTGGGTGAGACACGGGGTGAGACACGGGGTGAGGGTTACACATTTGTAAACTTGGTTCGCTTCCAAAACATCCTCTCAGATAAGTCTAACCAACCGTAGGAGGTCGGAGGCATAGGGTAATAGGAACACAGGTTTTATTTCTATAAGATCTATAGTTCTACTGTGTACAGCTCTGGAAGAAATTGAGAGACCACTGCACCTTTTTCTTTCATAAAAAATAAGTTTAGAATGACAATTTTGAGTGAGGAACGGAAGGCTAAAATTTGCAGTGGCCTCTTAATTTTACCCTTTTGTTCCTCACTCAAAATTGTCCTTCTCAACTTTTTCACATTCACAAAGTCACATGTTATCAGCTGGAGGGGAGTGAAACAGGAGGCCTTTATGGAGAATTAAAGAGGTTTGCGTCTGGAGTGACGGCTGATCCGTCAAGGTCAAGTTCATGGGGAGAGCAAAGCGCGTGGAGCAGTCCAGCGTTGTATTATACTGCCATCTAGCGGTAAAGTACACAACCTGGTAAAGTCCCAGGTTGTGTATTTTGTCGATTACGCATTCCAATTTTTGTATTACTGCGCTCTCTAGCGGTCTTTATAATGTCGGTACGGAATCAGAAAAGTAGCGTAGTGAGGATAAACAGGGATGTAATTTATTTTTGTTAATTTAAGTTTTGCTGGTACAAAACTGTATGTCAAATTTAGATCCAGTAACGCAGAAAATTAACATCGCCAAATATTATCTTTATGTGATCTGAAATAACAAGCGGCCTATATTGTCCGTTTTTTTCATCTAAATTCATCTAAAAACTACTAACACGTTCAACTCGAATTGATCCGTTTTAATCCAGTGATGCAGAAAATCTGGGCCTGGCCGTTTATCAAAGGCACAAGGAGAGGCAGGTAATGTATACAAGTTTATTTCTGAGAATGGTAGGAGATTCGTCAAACTCTCCATTTCTGAACAACACGAATAACGACACTACGAAGCCCGTTAGTGTAATACACATTCCATTGGCACAAAAAAAATAGAATTGACAAAACAAGTAATTTTGTTATTGTTATTCTAACTATTATTCTCATCAATGCACCACAAAACATCTGTAAGATATGGGTTATTTCTGTAGTCACGTGCAGGAACATTAATACTGTTTTTTAATTTATGCACACATCTGTCTGTTGTAGCAGCAAGACAACAAGTGTTTAAACCAAAACATCTTACAACAGCCTTTGCATCTGCATTGGGTAAAAAGTTCACGAACATTTTAAAGTTCGAAATGAACTCATCTTCCACAGTTGGGAACTCGTAATTGAATGTTCAGTCTTGTTAAGCCACTTTCAAGTTTGACACACACACAAAAATATATTGTGTGCTTTTATAAATTCTGGATTTGAAAAAATTAAATAAAATCACAATATCATCTTGGCATTGCTTGATTGTCGAAAGATTAAGAATCGTCAAATGGTCTGGTTCTAAAGGGATGCTTTAGACACTTATTCGCACGGACCCAATCCCATCTCTTATATGTCCTCTTTAACGGCAGATCTTACGACATGTAATCAGATAAATAGGTGCGTCGCGAACACCTGGGCTACGCGCACGGTTAACACCAACACAGCAGGGCGGTCAGGATGAGTCTAAGGAAGCCGGGAGGTCATGTGAGGGACTGCTCGGTACCGGGCCTTCGTGCAACAATCAAGCGCAGTGGGCCGTGTCTCAATACTGAAAACTTCCATCCTTCATTCCTCGTATCGAAACACCACAAAGCTGGCAGACTGAGATCACTACTGCAGACGGTTACATTTCAAATGCTTTCAAATGGTATTTGATTCCGGTCTCATTCCACTTGTGTCCATCTTAGTGAGGTGTGAAACTGAGGAAAGAAGTTTCTATGTTCTCTAGACGGTAGAGCAGAAACTCACCTCACAACACGGACCCCCCCACCCACCCCACCCCACGACCTTTCACCCCCGACCTCCCCAGTCCGACCCCGGACTCGGAGGAAAGACACAAGGCTGAAATACTAAAACAGAACAAACAACCCACAGATTCACGGTTAGTTAAAAGGTCAGTTACCATAGTTACCATTGTCATAGCAACACAACGAGAACTGTTCTCCAGGCACTTACGGGTCTCAGACACAGACGAGGTTTGGTGAAGGAGGAGGGAGGACGTTACAGATTCAAGATGGCGGCTCCTAGCGGCTGCTTAGCGTTTGCTGATGTGAGATCTGCTCTAGTCTCTCTGTGATCAAGACGGTGCTTGTGCTCACAAACAACTTGTGCTGCTGAAACGATCTCACCCAATCGTGCTCCGGTGAGTTTAGTTGTGAAAGAGGAGATCAGGGTGTGTGTGTGTGTGCGTGAGTGTGGGGGGGCAGCTTGGATACCAGGACAAAACTCTTAAGGCAGGTCTCCTGCCTCTGGAGCAGGACGTGAGCAGGTGACCCTCCTCACAGGTGTGTCAGGTCGAGCTGCCATGCCTCTCAGGTGTGTCAGGTCGAGCTGCCATGCCTCTCAGGTGTGTCAGGTCGAGCTGCCATGCCTCTCAGGTGTGTCAGGTCGAGCTGCCATGCCTCTCAGGTGTGTCAGGTCGAGCTGCCATGCCTCTCAGGTGTGTCAGGTCGAGCTGCCATGCCTCTCAGGTGTGTCAGGTCGAGCTGCCATGCCTCTCAGGTGTGTCAGGTCGAGCTGCCATGCCTCTCAGGTGTGTCAGGTCGAGCTGCCATGCCTCTCAGGTGTGTCAGGTCGAGCTGCCATGCCTCTCAGGTGTCCTAGCCCCTCTCGGTGGATCCTGGACAACTTGCTCCACCCCTCTAACCCTGCTACAGCTGCTGAATCATACGCACCAGGCTCACCCCCCTGGTCTCCTCCGAGATTCTACATTCCCAAAACAACTTAAGTAATCTGCAAATCCTCTTTACAATTACACGTCCCTATATATATATCCTTTGGTATAATTCCTTAAAATAAAAACAAACACACACAAATAAAATCGAATCAAGCATCCCTCCAGGTGTGGGGGAGCGTCTTCATCCGGGTATGAGTAGAGTCGAATCAAACGTAACCTCTTCAGGTACAGACACACAAGGCAAGGCAAGACAAGGCAAGCAGTTGGCACACACACACACACACACACAGGAGGGCTTGGGAGTTGAGGTGAAGGTTTAGCGAGGGCAGTTGGCTTCCTGTTCACTAAGCATATTGCACATCAGGTTTTACCTGTACATGACAGGAGACTATCAGCATGGTCCTCCAAGTACCAGACCCTCTAACACTCTCTTACACACTCTTACACACACTCACACACACTCACACTGTCTCTGTATGTGAGAGAGTACCTCCAGCATTAAGAGTGCTGTGAAAAACAGTCCAGTAGTTTGAACTCCTCTCCTCCACTCCCCACCTCACCTCTCCTCTCCCCTCCCCACACCTCCTCTCCTCCCTTCTCCTCTCCTCTCCCCTCCCCACACCTCCTCTGCTCTCCTCCCCTCCACCCTCTCCTCTCCTCCTAGCGGGCCGTGTATCCTAGCTGATGCAGCTTCCTCAGCAGGATCTGAGTCATGTCAAAGGTCGTGAAGCTGATCCCCACGGCGACGGGGCCCTTCACCCAGTTCATGCTCAGGCCCTTGTACAGGCCCCTGACCACGCCCTCCTCGGCCACGATGTCCCTCATGGTGCCCACCACGCTGCCGTAGGAGTGGCCCGTCACGCCCGCCGTCTGCATGCGCCGCCGAACCACGTCCAGAGGGTAGGAAGCTGATTGGCCGAGGAGTCCGGCGCAGGCTCCGAAGGCGAGGCGCTCGTAGGAGTGCGGCTGGGAGCGACCGGTCCGCTCTGGAGGGGGGAGGGGGGTTGGGGGGAGAGAGAGAAATGTTTTTTGCGTAGCATAAGCAAAAGATGTACAGAGAGAATGAGACAGACAGACAGACAGACAGACAGACAGACAGGCAGGTAGGCAGAGCCAGACAGGCAGGCAGGCAGGTAGGCAGAGCCAGACAGGCAGGCAGGCAGGCACACAGGCGTACCTGCGTGCAGCTTCTTGAGGGTCTCGTAGGTGTAGAAGCTGATGCCGGCGTAGGGCACCACGCCCAGGATGGTGGGGGTGAACCCCCGGTACAGAGTCTTCAGCCCCTCCTCCCGGGAGATACGCACGAACACATGCATGATGTTACTGTACCTGGGGGGCAGACATGGTGTAACCAGGGGAGAGATGGATACAGCAGAGAGAGAGAGAGAGAGAGAGAGAGAGGGAGAGAGAGAGAGAGAGAGGAGAGAGAGAGAGAGAGAGAGGAGAGAGAGAGAGAGAGAGAGAGAGGGAGAGAGAGAGAGAGAGAGAGAGAGAGAGAGAGAGAGAGAGAGAGAGAGAGGGAGAGAGAGAGAGAGAGAGAGGGAGAGAGAGAGAGAGAGAGAGAGAGAGGGAGAGAGAGGGAGAGAGGAGAGAGAGAGAGAGAGAGAGAGAGAGAGAGAGAGAGAGAGAGAGAGAGAGAGAGAGAGAGAGGAGAGAGAGGGAGAGAGAGAGAGAGAGAGAGAGAGAGGGAGAGAGAGAGAGAGAGAGAGAGAGAGAGAGAGAGAACATCTTACATCTCCTTGGGTGTGACGGCCATCCTGGCTCGGACCATGTCCAGGGGGTAGGTCAGCATGGCCGCCGTGGTGCCCGCCATGGACCCCGCCAGTAACCTAGGCAACGGCGGCAGGACTCTGGACGACACAACACAGAGCAGTTAGAATGTTGTCAACACGTCAAGAACAGTAGACCCCCCCAATCTGCCCCCCCCCAATCTGACCCCTCCCCCCCCTCCCCCGGTGGAGACTCACTTCCCCTGGAAGCCGTAGTACCCCCCCAGCAGCCTCTTGTACTGTTCGTGGGCACAGAACTGGATGGCAGCGTAGGGGATGACCCGCACCATGGTGGCAGAGTTGCCCCTCCACAGGCTGAGGAAGCCATCCTGGAGGTAGGTCCTGTAGATCAGCCTGTACGCCTCCTACAGGGGGCAGTTAGTCAGTACACCACCACATCCAGCACTGGGGAGGGGGCAGTTAGTCAGTACACCACAACATCCAGCACTGGGGAGGGGGCAGTTAGTCAATACACCACCACATCCAGCACTGGGGAGGGGGCAGTTAGTCAATACACCACAACATCCAGCACTGGGGAGGGGGCAGTTAGTCAGTACACCACAACATCCAGCACTGGGGAGGGGGCAGTTAGTCAGTACACCACCACATCCAGCACTGGGGAGGGGGCAGTTAGTCAGTACACCACCACATCCAGCACTGGGGAGGGGGCAGTTAGTCAATACACCACCACATCCAGCACTGTGGAGGGGGCAGTTTGTCAATACATTCATCACAAACATCAATCAATCATTGATGATTGATTGATGCTAGTCAAGAGATAAACTAATCAAAACATTGATATGTGTTCATAGGATGCGTGTTCCTCATCACTCACCTTGGCAGAGAATCTGGCTGAGGACACTGCAACATCAAGAACATCCCATAATAATCATTAATAAGAGGCTGAAGTAGATTCAAATAAAAGTCACTTCACATTTTTAGTTGCATGGAGTTGGGTTCGGGTTAGACTGGGGTACAAAAATGACTTGGGTGTGTACATTTTTGAGGTGTGTGACTGTGTGAGAGAGGAGTGTGTAGACGTAGTGTGTGTGTGTGTGTTGACAGAGTGTGTGTAAACAGAGTGTGTGTGTGTGTGTGAGGCGGTTCTCCTACCTTGGAAGATGATCTTGGTTCTGTCCAGAGGAGCTACGACTGTCTTGGCAACAGCACCAGCCAGCGCCCCCGACAACAGGGAGTTCAGCACCGTGCGAGTCTAAACACACCCACACACACACATGCGTGTGTGTCATCACACTATGACATCACACTATGACAGACAGGCTACAAGCTGTTAGGGTGTAACCAAACCAAACCTGTACATGTTGAAAACATGTAATAAACATTCTCTTCTTCATGGATAATGAGGTGAGTCACAGGTCTGGGAGTGGTTGAATTCCAGCACCTTTCTGACACTGAAAACCTCCACTTGTTGTTTGACTGTGATACACCTAAACACACACAGACACCCTCATTCCGCCAAGGGCTCTGGGTGACCTTGTCTGTGCAAACTTTCCAGGCGATTAAAGCCCTTTCTGATTCTTATTCTTATTCTATGTTAATACTACATGTTCCAGCATGCATCCTTGTAGGACTGCATACTAACAGAAGGGTAACAACACAATTACCTCTGATTGGATGATAAAGGGATGATGTTTAACTCTGATTGGATGTTAAGGGGATAGTACTTAACTCTGATTGGATGATAAGGGGATGTTTCCCCCTTATTGGATGACAAGGGGGTGTTGCTTACCTCTGATTGGCCGGAGGAGGCCAGTGGCAGCCTCTCTTCCTGCGTGAGTGCCGCCTGTCCCTCCTGGACTCCATTCCCCATGCCCAGGGACTACACAGGCCTGCTGCGCCCCGCAATCATGCACACTGGACACCAGGGGGCGACGACGCCAGATACTGCTAACTAATGGAGGGGTGGGAGGGAGAAGAGGGGAAGAGAGAGAGAGAGAGAGAGAGAGAGAGAGAGAGAGAGAGGAGAGAGAGAGAGAGAGAGAGAGAGAGAGAGAGAGAGAGAGAGAGAGGAGGGGGGAATAGAGGGAGAGAGAGAAAGGGAGGGAGAGTAAGAGAGAAAATTAAAGCAATGAAGAAATAGAAACAAAGGAATCTTATTACCATCAACAGCAGCACCCCACCTGACAGAGCCAGGAGAGTGAGCACATGACTGAACATCAGCGATGCCTCCAGTCCCACCTAGCCCAGCGTCCTGACCCCAGCGGACCCCTACCAACAGAGAGATCAGTAGATGATCGACTGAGCCCGCTCCATAAAGACCTTACCAGGAGCTTTACATTCAGGGGAGGCTGAACGAGCAGAAGGCCTGGGCATTAGCCCTTACACAACTGTGTTCCAGCCCCAGAGGCCTCGCCCACAGCACTGAGCTCTCTCTCTCTCTCTCTCTCTCTCCCCTCTCTCTCTCCCTCTCTCCTCTCTCTCTCTCCTCTCTCCCTCTCTCTCTCTCCCTCTCTCCCTCTCTCCTCTCTCTCTCCCTCTCTCTCTCTCTCTCTCTCTCTCCCTCTCTCTCCCTCTCTCCCTCTCTCCCTCTCTCCCTCTCTCTCTCCCTCTCTCCCTCTCTCCCTCTCTCTCTGTCTCTCTCTCTCTCTCTCTCTCTCTCTCTCTCTTGTGGGGTCATGTTCTGCTCGCATTCCGCCTTCTAGAACGCTGGAGGAGCTCTGCAGTTCTGAGGGCTGTTTGTTGTTTATTGTTTTTAAAGCTGTCAAATAGAAACAACTGACAGATCCGATGTGATATCAACTAACCCCCCCCCCCCCCCCCCTCTCCCTTTCTCATTCCGGTGGAGCTAAATGAGGTAAGGTGAAATACAATAGGCCTGTTTCTTCCGGACGCTTGACTATGACAGCACCATTACTCAGCTAACTTCAGAGACAGTTGTCCCTCAGTACCGCTGGCCTACATTTCAGGGCTATAAAAAGTGACAGGGTAAGATAGCAGCATGCTAGCAGCAGCGCCATCTGTGGATACGCCCACCTCGACACCTCGATCTGGGTGAAAGGTGTGTGTGTGTGTGATGACGCAGGGGTTACACTCTGAAGATCAGGAGGCTTCGCTGACGCCCCCACACACGCCAAATAGACACACATGCCAAACAGACACCTACCCTCACACACACACACACACCTCATGGGTTCATGTCACACATTCAAATGCACCATCGACTGCAGTTAGTGTTTTTCTCACACAGCACAATCCTACACATAAAACACAATCCTTGTTGGCAGTACAACACACACACACACACACAAGCTGAAGACACTCACACACACACAGACAAACACAAGCTGAAGACACTCACACACACCATAAACACACACACAGACTCACACAGGACAAACAGCACCATAACCTGGACTAAATAATTACCCAAATATGAATCATTCTTCAGGATCATAACTCTAAGAAATATTTCTATATTATCCAATAAAACTGCACAATCAGTAACTACTGGCAACCCAGCCCAAACCCAGACGACGGCCAGGGAGAGAGGCACGCAGCAGGGGCGAGGGAAGAGAGCAGAGATGCCCCTGGAAGGACAGCAAACAGAGGCTCTTGGAGAGCCTGGGGTTGTTAGGGGCAACTTGTGTTTGCATCCCAGCAGCCGTGGCTTCCAGCCAGAGACTGGAGACGAAACACTTAAATACCCCCCTTCTCCTCCTGCCCCCCCCCCCCCCCCTCACCCCCTGTGTCACCCCCCCCCCCCACCCTCTGTCGCCCTCTCCTCCTGCCCCCCCTCACCCTCTGTGTCACCCTCCACCCCCCCTCACCCTCTGTCGCCCTCTCCTCCTGCCCCCGCTCACCCTCTGTGTCACCCTCCACCCCCCCTCACCCTCACCCTCTGTCGCCCTCTCCTCTCCTCCCCTCTCCTCCCCCCCCTCACCCTCCCCTCCCTCCCTCCACAGATCTACTCTATTTCACCCCTTTTCTTCTCTGCTATTCCCACACTTATCCTCTCTCCCCTTCTCTCCTCCTCCTCTCCCTCTACAGTCTCTCTATCTCCCTTCTATAGTCTCTCTATCTCCCTTCTATAGTCTCTCTATCTCCCTTCTCTCCTCTCTCTGCTTGCTCATCTATCAATGAAGATCTGTTTACAGAGCTCCTCTCACAGGTCTCATACCTCTACAATAACACACACACACACACAGTAGGAACAGCATAGGCAGTCAGCCACATCACTCATCCATTTCCAAGGTCTCACGGTTCATGTAAGCCTACGTTATGAAGAAAGCTACCGCTGCATTTAAAACTGAACCAGGTTATGATGTAATGCTTAACTAGATGTTATAGAGACACCAAGGGCAGTCGAGTGGGGGAAGGTTCACGAAAACATGTTGCTACTTCTAACACCAAACAATTACTCAGGGAAAGATCTTTGAGATCTTTGAGAATGAATGAATGACTGGCAAGCCCTCATGAGCTAAATGACTAAATGTAAATGTAGAGCTGACACTGAAGCAGTCAACTGATTCACTGCCATGACACGAAGAAGATGGTAAAAGGTTAAGGGGACCTATTGCTGCCTGTTTTAAGTCTAGGGCATTGTCATGATTCAGAGCATGTGAGTCACTAACTCACAGCATAGAAAGCTGTAGCATAAACAACCCTGCAGCTTTACTGTAGGCAAGATACTTTTCTGGTTTTCTCCGAGGATGAGTTTGGTAAATGGGTGCATCTTTAGTCGTGCGTTTGCTCGTACATGCCATACGGCCATAACCCAGAAAACGGTTTTGTAATAATGTACCGCAGACATTGAAGGGTTTGGATGTGTCCATCGCTGTGATTGTGACAGGGTAGCGGGTGTAAATACGTGTGAAATACATTCCTAACCTATCTAGCAAGGCTGAAGAAAGTTTCGAGGGCTATTAATATACAACATGTGTTGTACAAGCGGTACAGAATAGGGTGTTTCAGGACACGTCTGATTTCATGCTTCATTCTTTCTGACACGAAGCTCACTTTTGACAGATTGGTGTCTAGCTGGAAAGCAACTGGAGACTCTTATCTCAAACTGACATGTTTTGTCTATAGGTTGGCAATGCTTGATTGCTGTCTGCTTCTCTTGTCAACACATCCGAAGCGCGCTTCGATTGTTGGGCTGTGTGGCTAGCTAAGAATGTAGGTGTTCAGCAACTAGCAAGTTACAGATTATCAGCATTCTAACCCTAAACCCAAAAAACTCTTACCTTGTCGGTATCTTCACACCACCTGTAGATTCCTCGTTTTGGTCGTAGATCTAATTCAGCTTCGTTTCTCTATTATTGCTGAGCGGAGGGACAATGCACTTTGACTGTCAGAGTGTATTTAAGTGTAAAGTTCGTAACTATTTTACACACAAATACTGTACGTTAGCAAGCATTAGCCGGTCTGCTAACAAGCTAGCATAAGCTAGCTGAAATTGCTCAAAACCTATTAACGTTCTTCGAAAAACAAACTCTACAAAGTTTACTTAATTTGGGGTTTTAACATGTTTCAAACCTGGAAGAACACAATTTTTTTTTTGCTGTTCCACTGCCCCAACTGACTTTGCGTGACTGAACACTTCCATGCTGTTTTGCTAGACTGACAACGATCGTGGCTGGTTTGACAAGGGCGAGTACAACGGAATTCTGGGAGTTGAAGTCAGTGGGTGGTAGCGCATGCCTGGATAGGTCCATTCGAGGGGCGTGTACAAAAAAAAAACGTGAAATTCTCTTCTCTTTTTTTCTGAAGATTTGTTGTCCCTTTGTGCAGTTAAGGAAAGCATATTCACACATTCACAAAACACACGAGTTCGTATCCTAGTTGTTTTATTGTTTTGGCATGCAAGTTGTTAACATAACTCCAGAAATAAACACGTAAGTATGAGAACATTTCCAGTTCTACATTTGCAGAATCGCAGCAGGTAATAAATAATATTAAAACGCTGAACTTGAATGTTAGTGTATACATGTGATTCTAGCTTGGTACGGGATGTCTGGGCTCACGTGCAGTGAGAATCCTAAGGCATTAAGTACATAGTAGAACAAAAACGTCCAAGTTTGCAGAAACAGAATTGAAACGAAATGATAACCAACGACCACCACAGTGAAGGAAACTGCAGCACAGCTCCGTCAAACTAAGTACACTTCATAATCGGCCCATTGCCTGAAACACACTTGTTTGAAATCGATGTGTCAGATGCAACCTACAGCCAAAAATAACAAATAAAGATTTTATACATACAGATTAAATTACACAAACTGTATGAGCCATATGCCTTGACACCTATAAACCGTACTGTGTAAGACTATAGCTCCTGCCATGGGACTGTACACTGCCTAGTGTGCATTGTATCTACAGCGAGAGGACAGGGCTCTAAGAAACTGTTGAGAGACCATTTACAGAGACCCTTACAACTGACCCTTACAGAACATTTACGTTCCACTCTTCACACAACCGAGACCACATGTAAGTGGTGAAGCCTCTCTCCCTCTCTCCCCCCTCTTCTCTCTCTCTCCTCCCCCTCCCCTCTCTCTTTCTCCCCCCTCCTCTCTTTCTCTCTCTCTCTCTTCCCCCCCCTCTCTTCTCCCTCTCCCTCCCCTCTCTGATCAGGGTAGGCGGACGCCCCAGACCACCAGGCCGGTCAGTTGGTGAGGCTCCCCTTCTTTCCCGTCCACAGCTCCCGGAGCTCCACCTGGCAGCCCAGGTCCCGCAGGGCGGCGCGGCCCACGTCGTGGCAGTCCTGGTGGGTCGCCAGCGCCTGGCTGATCAGGGCCTCCGCTCCCAGCTCCAGGATGGGCTGGGTGAGCTTCTGCATGCGGGCCACCATGTTCCTCAGCAGCATGCACGCCTGTTTCTGGAGAGGGGACAGGATACAGGAAGTGTCTTCAGACAGTATGGACAATAGGAGCAGGACAGGAAGAGGGGGGGTCACATGACTGAAGAAGGAAGTAGATGAGTGGAACACGTGAAGGATTTTCTGTGTCATTTACAAGCGATCGATTCCACACGTACATTTGAAAACAAACACGAACCACATGACGACACATCTCCCTTTTCACTCGTAAACAGAACAGACCCGTCATTCAACAGCGATAAATGAAAGCGATCCCAGGTAAAGTTAACGTGAGTCGTGAAGAGCGTGTGGTTCAGATGTGAGGTAGGGGGCCGAGGGGGCGGGGCTACCTGCACGTTGACGTCCTGGGGGTGTGTCTTCATGGCCTGCAGGGCAGCCATGGCCCCGCCCTCGTCCATGATGACTCCGCAGTTGCTGGGTTTCCGGAGCGCCAGCACGCTGAGCGAGGCGCAGCCCTGGTCACACACCTGCAGAGGGTCAACAATGGCACCATGAGGAACCAAAACAACAGCTGTGTTTTGTCACACGCACGTATGCACTCTCACACACACACGCACGCACGCACTGTCACACACACATTTCTTTCTTGTTGTTCAGAATCTCAGTGCTTTTGAGGCTTCTGTCATAGCACGTGCAAAAATATCAATTTTACACAATCTAAAAGGCTTTCGTTCCGATCATGTGATCTGATCATGTGATCAGATCACACCAGGAAGTGTGAACCCTGACTGACCTGTGCGTTAGTAATGTGTCTGTTCATGGCGATGACGATGAGCTCCACGCCGCCTGCGTTCACGATGGCGTCCTTCACAGTCATCGTTCCCCGCTATGGCCCTCAGAGCACTCAGCAGCTGGCGGACCAGCTCCTGAGAGGACCGCAGACACACGGGAAGGACTACGTTACCCAGCCCTGAAGCCCATGGCTTCCCACGCAGCAACACACAGGCTCAGGTACACTTTGTAGTTTATTCGATTTACAATCCCAAAGTGATGTCATACTGCTTCTATGCATACACAGATATACTCTCTCACACTCTCTGTCTCTCACACACTCTCTCTCTCTCTCTTTCACACATACTCTCAGGGTAGACTGAACAAACATCCTTGATAACCAGGGCACCAGTTTACGAGGTTTCCCTTCTGGCCTGTCGACATTCCAGCCCTTCCATCTCCCCTGAGCTTGTTCTCACCTGAGAATCCATGCCCTCTGCCAGCAGGCTCATCATGAACTTCAACCCCCCGAGGTCACAGATGTCCTGACAGAACTCGTTCCTCACGGCCAGGCGGGACAGGGTGGCACACAGCTCGCTCAGCACCAACGTGTTTTCAGGGTGGGCTGGAGGGAGGGAACACATTTAAATAACAACACAAGTTAATCATTGTGTTTTTCGACTGCTTTACACTAGTCAGATGGCTGAGCGGTTAGGGAGTCGGGCTAGTTATCAGAAGGTTGCCGGTTTGATTCTCGGACGTGCAAAATAACGTTGTGTCCTTGAGCAAGGCACTTCACCCTACTTGCCTCGGGGGGAATGTCCCTGTACTTACTGTAAGTCGCTCTGGATAAGAGTGTCTGCTAAATGACTAAATAATGTAAATGTACATGAAACCTAATCACCAAAAGACCACTCTCCCTAAAATAGAGTGAACGTTTCGACCGTGAAATATTCGTCTTCTCTCCGCCCATGGAACCTTCAGCTGGCTGGATTTCCCGTTTCCCCCCCCGCAGGCTCTCACCTTTCGCCGCTTCGATGAGCACCTTCAGCCCGCCGTGTTCCAGAACGATCATCTTGGCGTGCTCGTGAGCAGTTCCCGAACGTGACCCTGATGTCGTCGTCGAAGGTCATGACCCTCAGCGCCAGACACGCCTCCCTGACCAGGCTGGCGCGCACCGCGTGCTGCGCCAGGGCGTCGACCAGCAGCGCCAGCACGCCGGCCTTCACCAGGTCCTGACGGTTCTGCTCGTGCTTCAGGCAACAGAGTCGCACCGCGCGCACGGCAATGCACGTCACGTCGGGGTCGTCTCTGTGCGTGGTCAGAACGCTCACAAGGAGCTCACGGCCCTCTGGGTCCAGCAGGTCGGGCTGTCCGTCCATCAGCGAGGCCAGGGCGGTCAGGGAGGTCAGCAGGGGCCCCGATCCCCCCAGGGAGGCCTGGCAGGTGGAGAGGATGACGGGGTAAGCTTGCTTCTGGGCCGCCAGGTGTCTCTGGGCAAAGCCGAGCGAACATTGGTGGGTGAAGCGTTGTAGCTCCTCGGTGACCCGGGTGTCCGAGGGCCCGCTGGAGGTCTGGGCTATCTGGAGGGATTCAAGGGCCTGGGTACACCAGAGGAGTGCGGGTTTATTAGTACTTTTCTTCCTGTATTGTGTTTCTTACTGTATTACTATTATGACTCAGCAAATCGCCCCTCTGGGACAAATAAAAGTGTTTTGAATTTAATTGAACTTATCAGTATTGGTGACGACGGACTGAATTCCCAAACAATTGTAAGAAGGTTTGGAGTGTGTGATATCATTGGCTGAGCAGAAGGCAGTTAGGATTCAGACCGACCTGTAGGACCTCGTGAGCTTGTTCGTCTTGCTCATCAGACACGGCTGTCGGTACAGCCTGAACTATACAGCTCAGGTCCACACCTGAGGATTAGAGGGGGAACATGTTGCTAGGCGATTGTTTAACGTCAGGATGCACATAGCTGTTAGGGGTGTAGGGTTGGTAGGGTAGGGGGGGGGGGTGTAGGGTTGTGTATCTGTGTGAGTAACAACCAGTCACATTTCAGTCTTACCTTGAGACTGAAACTGTTCCACTGCTTCCCGCAGTGCCTCGTCGCGGCTCATGTCGAACTCCTCAATGTTTTCCTTGACAACCGCATCGAAGGTTTCTTGGGTTATCCGGCGTAGCGCCATGATCAAGGATTCAGGCTATTTCTTTCAAACAGATCTGTAATGACAGCATTTCGTTTGCGAAAAGATCATGACATGATTATTTTAGCCCTGTAGCTTTGTTGATGGTTGCTGGCTTTGCGTTTTGATACCTGGCTATAACGAGGTTGTTTCTTGAACAACGCAAGGCCAGGAATAGCAGCATGGCTAACTAACAAGAAAAAAAAGACTTTCTGAATTTAACATGAATGACGTACAGTTTTACAGATACGGTCAAAACAAAACTAAAATACAATCTCTCACCAACGCCCAATGATGCCCGGTTGCTGCTGCCAGTTGATAACGAACCAAGCCCAGCCTGCCCCTGAACTAACGACAGCGGTTTACGCTATTAACGTAAAACCCTGGCCATTGTTACTGATGGTAACGCTGGTTTTTCTGAATACCAAAATGCGTAAATAAGTCCTACATCTAAACTGTCTCGGTTAATGAGAAACATTTGAGTTGTGTTCCGCTTGATGTTATCTTAATACTGAAAGTATTTTACATTGGAAATGACCTACAACGATAGTTTGAAACGTTATAAAACATGTGACTGATATGATCACCCATTATTATGAATTAACATATATATTACCATAAGATTAATATAAAAGGCGGTTATTTTAAATCTGAAACTGCACTAGTGTGGGAGAGCAGCGCACCGCAGGGCTGCCCGGGAACTCACTTTTAGCGACATCGTGTCTCGACTTGTCTATTGCACAGATCCAAGGCCAGCTACTCGGATCCTACGAGCAACATAATCAATCATCAAAACGAAAGCATAGCTGTACGGAGATCAGCGCTCGGAGGGCGAGCCGAAGGGAGAACCAAGCGGGCAGTCTTGACGATTGTTGTTGTTTTTGTTGTCAGCACAATGGCGACGAGCGGAGAGGCCCCAGAACCTTGGTATCTAGCCTTACTCGGCTTTGCAGAACATTTCCGAACATCAAGCCCACCCAAGATCCGCTTATGTGTTCATTGTTTGCAAGCGGTGTTTCAGTTCAAGCCACCGCAAAGGGTGGAGGCCCGAACGCATCTTCAACTGGGTTCGGTTCTATATCACCACACCAAAAACACCGAATTGGCCCGCAGCCACTTGGAGAAAGCGGTGAGCGATCTGTTGGAAAGACCGTGGATGTAGTTACGTAGGCCTCAGTTTGGCTATACGGCTGATGCTAATCTCATAGTGGTTGCTAGCATTTTTGAACATGGAATTTTCCAACACGACTTAAGTGCTTAAGTTGATCATGTGCATTGTTGTATAATCATATTAAATAATGCACAATGTGATAAGTAATATCAACTGCTGTCGATTTAACTAAGTTGTTTGTTTTTCTTCTTAGTGGTTCATTTCACAACAAGTATCCTTTTGCTCATATTTTGACAGAACCCGTTTGTGTGTTCGTGTGTGCACTACAATTGCATTTGATTCTTCTGTTCTCCTATGATTGTCTTCTCTAAAATCTGTAGAACAGTATGCGCAGATATATGCACTACTTGAAACAGTAAAGTTTGGCAGAATTGCATGCGTGTTACGCCTTTACAAGTAATGTCAGATTCCCCAGTTCGAAGATGTCAAATTTGAGGCTGCCAGTCTCCTATCAGAGCTCTACTGCCAACAGGTAGGCGATATCTACAAAACATTGAACAGATTAAAACCAATAGTCAAGTTTGAAAGATTACCACC
This sequence comes from Thaleichthys pacificus, assembly GCA_023658055.1. Lineage (NCBI taxonomy): Eukaryota > Metazoa > Chordata > Actinopteri > Osmeriformes > Osmeridae > Thaleichthys > Thaleichthys pacificus. The sequence goes on from CM042854.1 coordinate 1,828,485, forward strand.
GCAATTCGTTATTGTTGTTGACTCAGTCAACATAATGTGTTTGTTATTTCCACTGGTTTGTTGGTGATTAAAACCGTCACTGTAGTCAGAATGATAAGTAATCCCTTTGTCGTCTTTTTCCTCAATGAGCTGCTTTTGCATGTAAGTGAACTCGGAAACAGTAAGACGATCAAGTAGAGACCTGCCCTTGTAGACTACTGCCCCTGTGTTGCAAAAAAAAATACACCCCTGGTTGCCAGACATTTCTCCCAAGTCAATTTGGTGTGATGTGGCGCTGTTGAATAAACCATCTAAACAGTGAACTATGCTTGTCTTGTCCTTGTTTGAAGAACCTGGTGGATTCAGCCAAGCCCTTGTTGAGGAAGGCTATCCAGATCTCCCAACAGACTCCTTACTGGCACTGTCGACTGCTGTTCCAACTGGCGGTAAGAACCTGAACTCCCATCATGCCTCAGTCAAGGATCCTACCTCTGTCTCAATACGTTTTTTTTTTGTATTTTCAAACAGCCTTTGACGTGATTAAAAGTATTATCCAAAAGTAAGTTTATCCAAAGTAGGGCCAACGCTACTTTTATGAATGCTGGTGTTTCGGTGTTCTTGTTCTTGTGTTTTGGGTGTTTTGCTCCACTATGTGGGTAGGTCCATGTTCAGTTCCAGGTCAGAGTTCAACCTCTCTCTCTGTCTGTGTCTCTCAGCAACTCCACACCCTGGAGAAGGACCTGGTGTCGGCCTGCGACCTCCTGGGGGTCGGGGCGGAGTATGCGCGTGTGGTGGGCTCCGAGTACACCAGGTAGAGGACCACGCATACTCACCCTGCTAATCCTGACAGACCATAATACTCTACTGTTGTGTAGTTAGATGAGGCCTGGTCAGCTGACCTGACTCCTGTGTCTTTCTTCCCTAACACAGAGCCCTGTTTCTGTTGAGTAAAGGGATGGTGAGTTTGCATCATCGCTAATATCAACCTCATTCTATACCCTGGATACACAAGAACGGTACTTTATTTATAATGACTGTCTTTCTTGTCTCCCTGCCTGTCTGTCTGCCTGTCTCCCTCCCTGTCTCCCTGCCTGCCTGTCTCCCTGCCTGTCTGTCTCCCTCCCTGTCTCCCTGCCTGTCTGTCTCCCTGCCTGCCTGTCTCCCTCCTTCCCTGTCTCCCTGCCTGTCTCCCTGCCTGTCTGTCTCCCTGTCTCCCCGCCTGTCTCCCTCCCTGCCTCCCTGTCTCCCTCCCTCCCTGTCTCCCCGCCCGCCTGTCTGTGTGCCCCAGCTGCTCCTGATGGAGAGGAAGCTGGGCGAGGTGCACCCTCTCCTGACCCTGTGTGGGACCATCGTGGAGACGTGGCAGGGGAACCCCATCCAGAAGGAGTCCCTCAGAGTGTTCTTCCTGGTCCTGCAGGTCACACACTACCTGGACGCAGGGCAGGTACGCACGCTTGGCCCGCCCGCCCAGGGGCCTGTCGCACTAGTATCTCTCTCTCACTCCACCTCTCTCTCCTGAGGATGTGTCTGAGGTTGTGTGTGTGTGTGTGTGTTGCAGGTGAAGAGTGTGAAACCGTGTCTGAAACAGCTGCAGCAGTGCATCCAGACCATCTCCACACTCCACGACGACGAGATCCTGCCTAGCAACCCAGCCGACCTCTTCCATTGGCTGCCCAAGGAGCACATGTGTGTGCTCGTCTACCTGGTGAGGAAAAAGAAACAGGACAGAATTACATAATAGAGGAACCTGTGTGACGCTGGCAGGAGGGTGGTGTAGCTGGTGTGGAGGGTGGTGTAGCTGGTGTGGAGGGTGGTGTAGCTGGTGTGGAGGGTGGTGTAGCTGGCGCGGAGGGTGGTGTAGCTGGTGTGGAGGGTGGTGTAGCTGGCGCGGAGGGTGGTGTAGCTGGTGTGGAGGGTGGTGTAGCTGGCGCGGAGGGTGGTGTAGCTGGCGCGGAGGGTGGTGTAAGGAGGTTAAAGGTGTTGTTTCCTCTTCAAGGTGACGGTCATGCACTCCATGCAAGCAGGCTACCTGGAGAAGGCTCAGAAATACACAGACAAAGCTCTGATGCAGCTGGAGAAACTGAAGAGTGAGTATAGTGTGTGTGTGTGTGTGTGTGTGTAGTACAGTGTTAGACAGACAGGGAGGAGGGGCAACTGTGTGGGGCTGGAGTGTGTTAGTCACTGTGCTGGACACTAATGTGTGAGTGTGTGTGTTTCAGTGCTGGACAGCAGTCCCATCCTCTCCACCTTCCAGGTGATCCTGCTGGAGCACATCATCATGTGTCGGCTGGTGACGGGACACAAGGCCACCGCCCTGCAGGAGGTAGGGAGGGGAGGGGGGGGGGGGGGAGGGAGAGCTTGTGAGAAGGATGGATATGAATGGCTATATCTCTTTCAGGAATCTTGGAGGTCGACCTATGTTGTTGTTGATTGTGTGTGTGTGTGTGTGTGCAGATCTCTCAGGTGTGTCAGCTGTGTCAGCAGTCTCCCAGGTTATTCTCCAACCACGCAGCCCAGCTTCACACACTACTAGTGAGTACCACCCTTTACACACAACCACTGACTCTCTCACACACACACACACACATTCACTGACTCTCACACACATGCACCCACAAACACATTCTCTTTCAGTAATGTACACCCGGTCACAAAAACACACATCTACACACTAGCCGTCTCACAGTCTGTGTGTGTGTGTGTGTGTGTGTGTGTGTGTGTGTTGTTCTGACTGTGTCTCTGCTGTTTCCAGGGTCTGTATTGTATCTCAGTCAACTGCATGGACAACGCAGAAGCCCAGTTTACCACAGCCCTGCAGGTAAGCCCTGTCACCACACACACACACACACACACACAGCCCTGCAGGTAAGCCCTGTCACCACACACACACACACACACACACACACACACACAGCCCTGCAGGTAAGCCCTGTCACCAGACACACACACACACAGCCCTGCAGGTAAGCCGTGTCACCAGACACGCACACTGGAGAGACACACCTGCACTGGACAGACACACACACAGGCTGGATACACACACATACACACTGGATTGATTAATTGAGTATAAGTTGCAGGGGACAGACAGACGACCTCTGACCTCTGACCTGTGTGTCTTCAGCTGACCACTCACCAGGAGCTCTGGGCCTTCATCGTGACCAACCTGGCCAGCGTCTACATCAGGGAGGGCACCAGGCAACAGGAGGTCAGAGAGAGAGAGAGAGAGAGAGAGAGAGTGTGTGTGTGTTTGTGGTGTGTGTCTGCCTGTGAGTGCATGTTCGTTTGTGTGCACCTGGGTGTGTGGGGGTGTGGTATGTGTGTGTGTCCTTCTAGTTTAACTGGTTCCTCTCCTCCCTCTCCAGCTCTACAGCCTTCTGGAGAGGATCAACCCAGACCACAACTTCCCAGTCAGGTAGGAGAACGTTCTAGAACACCCCTCGTGCCAGCCTCAAGCTTGCTGTTAGCTAACCCCGCCTCCATGGGGCGCCATGGTTACACAGTAGTTCAGTGAGCTGAACGCCATCAGGGGTTCTATACGACATGGTTGTGTGTGTGTTGGCTGGGTGGTTACCATGGTTGTGTGAGTGTGTTGTCTGGGTGGTTACCATGGTTGGTGTGTGTGTTGTCTGGGTGGTTACCATGGTTGTGTGTGTGTGTTGTCTGGGTGGTTACCATGGTTGTGTGTGTGTTGTCTGGGTGGTTACCATGGTTGTGTGTGTGTTGTCTGGGTGGTTACCATGGTTGTGTGTGTGTGTGTTGTCTGGGTGGTTACCATGGTTGGTGTGTGTGTTGTCTGGGTGGTTACCATGGTTGTGTGTGTGTTGTCTGGGTGGTTACTGATGGTGTGACTGCCTCCCCAGCTCTCACTGCCTGCGAGCTGCAGCCTTCTACATCCGGGGGCTCTTCTCCTTCTTCCAGGGACGCTACAACGAGGCCAAGTACGTAGCTTCACCCTCCACCTGGTCTACACCCTCCACCTGGTCTACACCCTCCACCTGGTCTACACCCTCCCCTCTCCCCCCTCCACCTGGCCTCCCCCCCCCTCTCCCCCCTCCACCTGGTCTACACCCTCCACCTGGTCTACACTCTCCCCCCTCCACCTGGCCTCCCCCACCCCCCTCTCCCCCCTCCACCTGGTCTGACGTTCCCTGGTCCACTCCCTTCACCCTCCCCTGGTCTAACCCTTGTGCCCACAGCTGTGCTCATTGTGTGTGTCTGTGTGTCACCAGGAGGTTCCTGAGGGAGACTCTGAAGATGTCCAACGCTGAGGATCTGAACCGTCTGACGGCCTGCTCGCTCGTGCTGCTGGGACACATCTTCTTCGTGCTGGGGAACCACCGGGTGAGTGGACCACACTGTAGAACCTTCTAGAACCTTCTAACCTAGGACTGCACCATGTCTGAGTCAAACATAGAACCCTCTAGAACAGCGATTCCCAACCTGTGGGCCTCGGCCCTCTAGTGGTCCGATTGGATAATACAGGTGTGTGCTTACTGTGGCCTGGATGGACACTTTGTCTTGTTAGATCGCTCAAATACAATCTGCCGTGAAAGCGAACTGTTTGGCTCCTGTGGTGGTGTTAGACATGTGTGATAAGCGCAAATGAAGGGAACTCATGTGTTGGGCGGCAGCAAAGATTGATCCATGCAGGTGGGCTGCAGTGGAAAAGGTCGGGAGTGGCTGCTCTGGAACCTTCTAACCCAGGTCATGTTGTTACACGTTACATTCTAAAAGCGCAGGTTTTTAAGGGAAGCCAGGCGACTTTCTTGACGCCCAGTAATCTGACGTTTTTTTTCTAGAGTGGCTTCAGAACTTTGTGCGCGTAGTTTAGTAGAGTGTAGTTGACTGGCGATCCAGAGGTTGCAGGTGCAAATCCCCCTGTGTATGTTGCCTGTTAGTGGTTGTGCTGACGTGTGGTGTGGTTCCCCAGGAGAGCAGCAACATGGTGGTTCCTGCCATGCAGCTGGCCAGCAAGATCCCTGACATGTCTGTGCAGCTGTGGTCCTCTGCTCTGCTCAAGGGTAAACACTCAGTACACACACTCTCACTACACACACTCACACACACTCACCACGCACACACACACACTCTCACTACACACACTCATCACGCACACACACACACACTCACACACACTCTCACTACACACACTCACCACACACACACACACATTCTCACTACACACACTCTCACTACACACACTCAAACTCACTACACACTCACTACACACACACAAACTCTCACTACACACACACACACACTCTCACCACGCACACACACTCACCATCTCTGATGAGACCTGGTCCAGACATATGCACTATCAGCATCAGTGATCCGACATGCTGGTGGTGCGAGCTAGGCCCTGTGTTGATGCAACACTGATGTTCTACTGTGTCTCTGTCTGACTGTGTTCTCTGTGTGTTCTTCACTGCCTGTGTTCTCTGTGTGTCTCACTCACTATGTTCTGTCCATGTTCCTCACTGCTCTGTGGACGTTCCTCACTGCTGGTGTTCTCTGGTGTTCCTGCAGACCTGAACAAGACGTGTGGGAACACTATAGATGCTCACGAGGCGGCTCAGATGCACCAGAACTTCTCCCAGCAGCTCCTGCAGGATCACATCGCCGCCTGCAGCCTCCCTGAACACAACCTCATCAGCGTAAGAACCAGACAGACAGACAGACAGTGCAGACAGACAGTCCAGACAGACAGACAGTCAGTCCAAACAGTCAGGCCAGACAGACAGACAGACAGTGCAGACAGACAGTCCAGACAGACAGACAGTCAGTCCAAACAGTCAGGCCAGACAGACAGACAGACAGTCCAAACAGTCAGTCCAGACAGTCCAGGCAGTCAGTCCAAACAGTCAGTCTAGACAGACAGACAGTCAGTCAGTCCAAACAGTCAATCACTCCAGACAGACAGACATCCAATCACTCCAGACAGTCACTCCAGCCAGTCAGTCGCGACAGTCAGTCAGTCGCGACAGACAGTCACTCCAGCCAGTCAGTCGCGACAGACAGTCAGTCAGTCATTACAACCCCAGAGGCATTACATCATGTTCACAAGAATCAGATGGGGGGGGAAATCTGGTCCAGGAAAGCAGTTATACAGTATTCTGACTTGAGCGTAAAATATAATCTTGGTGCTACAGTTCTCTAGTCGACTGAATACGACACGTGATCTCCATCCTGTGAGGCGCAGCCAGTTGTTTTAACCTTTGTGTGTGTGTGCGTGCGTGTGTGCGTGTGTTGCAGTGGACGGAGGGCCCTCCCCCAGGTCAGTTCCAGGCGCAGAACGGACCCACTACCAGCCTGGCCAGCCTGCTCTGAGGAGGGAGGAGAGGAGTCGGGAGGGAGGGAGGGAGGGAGGGAAGGAGGGAGGGAAGGAGGGAGGGAAGGAGAGAGAGAGGGAGGGGAGGAGAGAGAGGGAGGGGGGGAGGAAAAGGGACAGATGTTGAGTGGGGGGCGGGCAGGTTTGCGGGGGAGATATAGAAAACACAAATGAATAGAAAGAGGGAGGGAGACGGAGGGAGGGAGAAAGACACACTCCTTTGCCCCAGATTTGCATACGGCCCTGATGTCTGTCTTCACCAACATTTGCCAGCTTCATAGCCGCTACCATGCCAACATCATTTCCCAGCCAATAGTGATACAGAACATTACCATGGTTACTTACAGAATTTCGAATTCGAATGACCTTAACTTATTATTTTATCTAGATGTAGTGTTTTTACTGGGGGGTCTCAGTTAAGAGTCAGTTATATTCTGTTTTGAACGACTGTCAAAAGTCGCTCCCACTGTTTGGTTGCTGTGTTTGTGTTCCTCAGATCAGTAACAGTTTGTCTGTTTATTTTCTGTTTACCTATCGTTCAGTGAAGTGCATTGGAGAGCCAGGATAGAGGAACCCAGTGTACAATATTTGTATCTGCTAGTGTTATTTATGACTCACTGAAGATCGTATTGGCTATGTAATTTCGTGGCTTCTTTTAAAATGAGGTTCAGAGCCAGATACATATCTGTAAATTTTTCCTATAATATCTTTTCCCTCCTCACACACGATCAATATTTTCTATCTGTTTTTCTTTTCGTTTTTGATACTGACTTAAATCTGGACACGTTTGAAAATTATTTTCCAATATGTCCTCTGGTTGTGCCCACTGTGGCCACAGGGGGGTGCTGTTGGGATGTCTTTGAGCAACCTGTTGTCACATCAAAACAAATACAATTTTTTTTTTTTTTTATGCAACTATTTTTAAACAGTTACTGATAGGGGTTTTAACCCTTGTCAAACTTGCCCTGGCAATTCTCACAATTCTCAGTCATTCAGTTTTTATTGTGAAGTGAATAACAACTTTTAAATATTTTATTCTGAAGTCCATAAATGCCATTCTACAATGACACCTACTGTGTGTGCAAAAAAAAAAACAGTTTGACTATTTATATTTCACATTTGAGAATACATCATTTTCTTTATCGTTTCATTTTGCAGCTTTTTTTCATGCGTGTAGATACTACAGAAACTTAGGAGTTTGACTTTTCCCTTCTGTGTGGATTGCAACATTTTTATGAATAATGCTTTGGAATTTCTGAATTTGGTCAGTTATAAAAACAATTGCTTTAGTTATATGGTTTTGATTATTTTCAAGTGTTATATTCTGATATGATGTTGTGAGGCTATATTTTTTAACTCCTGTTTTGAAAGACTTTCTTCCGACACATTATGAAGAAAAAAAAATAATAAATTTTCCATAGGAAATTGTCTACTGTGTGTTCTCACTATAATGTTTTTAGGATTCAATGTGTTGGAATTGGTAGATTTTTCACTTGTTATTATTCAAAATTATTTGTCAGTTGGCCTCGCGTGACCTCACTGTGGATCAGGTGAGTCGAGCCTGAGGGTAACTCCATTCTGTCACTTGGCACGAACGCAAATCGAGAATTTGACAGTTAAAAGTACGTTCTATAATACTATAACTAGCTCCAAGCTTATCTCTTAACTAGCTACATCAAGTTGTAGAACTCTGCATTGCTTATACCTCTCCAGTTCAACTAGGTCTCTATAAGACACAAGGGACCGGCTCCTAAAGGTTGGTTAGCAGAAGCACTGTGTGCTTCCAGGAACTATGGGCTGACAGATGTTATGAAGCCACTGTGTTCAGAAGACTCGACTGTAAAGCGATTCAGCCAAGATGAGACAAACGCAGCACCAAGTTCAACATCATCTTACTATCCTTCATTCCTTATCTAGAAGGAGGAACAGAAACTGGATTCACCCAAGTACCCATCTGCCAGCGACTTTCTGCTCAGAAGCTGTTGCTCATTTCTGTCTCACCTTAAAGAACCCCGCAATCCGCATATCTAACAACTATTGACTATCATTTTAAGAAGACAGGAGAAAAAGAGATGATTGAGGAGGGGAGGGGAAATAAACGAGAGAGAGAGAAAAAGAGGATTCCTGAGAGTGTGGTGCAGCTAACTACAGTGCTGATGTCTCCATCTGATTAGGTAAGACTGAGGTGTCTGAGAGCAGCTGAAGAGAGGCCCCAGCCACTTCCTGCCAAATAGTGAGCAGGCCTGGTGGAGGCAGCTACTTCCTGTTATGTTGTTACTGGCGGCCATTACCTCATGCAGAGAGAGAGAGAGAGAGAGAGAGAGAGAGAGAGAGAGAGAGAGAGAGAGAGAGAGAGAGAGAGAGAGAGAGAGAGAGAGAGAGAGAGAGAGAGAGAGAGAGAGAGAGAGAGAGAGAGAGAGAGAGAGAGAGAGAGAGAGAGAGAGAGAGAGAGAGAGAGAGAGAGAGAGAGAGAGAGAGAGAGAGAGAGAGAGAGAGAGAGAGAGAGAGGAGAGAGAGAGAGAGAGAGAGAGAGAGAGAGAGAGAGAGAGAGAGAGAGAGAGAGAGAGAGAGAGAGAGAGAGAGAGAGAGAGAGAGAGAGAGAGAGAGAGAGAGAGAGAGAGAGAGAGGCTCAAATCTGTGACTGACGACACCACATTCAAGCATTGCTGTTTGAATTGTACTTTTATCGCCCTCGATTGATAGTTTATTTTCATTTAATTCACAGTGAAAATCCACCGTAGTTCCTTTCGCAAAGAGGCATGACGAAATATAATAACATGAATGTTCACAGACAGTTTTTTTTTCTTTCGTAATCTCTTTAGATATATTGAGTATCAACGACACAAACATGGTTTCCATGGGTACTACCGGGACCATCTCCCACAGATTAAGTCTAATCCCAGACTAAAGACATCTCCAACAGGGCCCTTCCAGTGGAAATCATCTTTCTTTCCAGACTAGAGGACTCAAAGATAGGTGGAGACAGTTGTAAACCAAATCAAAGTGGTTTTCAGAGTGTTAGAGTATCATGTATTCAGTGCTATGGGCATATGTGAAGCCCTCTGTGACATTGCTGGTACAAAGTGCCATAGAAATAACATTTGATTTGTATACCAAACCAGTGTCAGGGTGCTAGAATGTGTTGAATACCAACCCAAACCAACCCTGGGTCAGGATGTTAGGGGATGTAAGGGGATGAGAACCAACAGATTAACAGTTTGGGCTGTTTGGGAGCTACAAATGGGGTACGATTTCCAGGTTAAAAAAAATCTCAAACTGCACCATACCTATATATTTTTCGTTAGTTTTGTAAGAATGTGTTTAGTTAGATGTGTGTGTGTGTTTGTGTAACTCCAAGTCCTGCAGTCAGGAGTGTGTGTGTGTGTGTGAGTATGTGTGTGTCTGAACAATATGAGAGAAATACTTCACTTTCTGATCAACAGGCAGCATAGTCTCTCTGAAACTGATGCTCACAAATGATCTTCCTAGGTGAATCTGATTCCTACAGTATGAATCTTCTCCTTAGATCGGTTGCCTTTTCTTTTTCTTTCTAGATGAATCTGATGATACTGATTCTCCTCAATAATGATCTGGCAAGATGAACCCGGCAGCAGTGAGTCAGAAGCAGGGGAGAACCGCACCTCAAGGCAGGGGTCAGAGTTCAGTCAGATGACAGAACAAACTCCTCAGCCCGCCATTACAGTTAGGCTGCAGACGCACGACTCGGACAACAAAGCATTTAGTGTCATGTGATTACTGCTACGACCCCCCTCGACATCCCCCACCCACCTACACACACACACACACCCCTATAGATGGTGTGCACGTACACACACACCTATAGATGGTGTGCACATACACACACACACACCTATAGATGGTGTGCACGTGTGTGTGTCTCTTTCAAGTTCTGTTATTCACCCATCCAGAACACTTCCTGGTGTCTCATATAACAACAGTGGGGCTAAGGGACTGAAGCCATTAGGAGGAAGTGGTGATGATGATGGCGATGATGAAGATGATGAAGAAGATAAACATGACGATGGATTCCTCTTAATGGATATCCGCTATCAGAAAATAACATTGCTCTCTAACGGCTGAGCTGAGACGCTTCCAAGCACCAGCTTCTGTCAGGGTGCAGTGTTAACAACTGATCCAAGTCCAGCTGTCTTTACCCCAGGTCTGTCTACCACCGTGGTGCTGTACGGAGCCAATCTGACTCTGAATCAGATGTTACAGGTACGGGTCAGCCGAGACCCGGGGCCGCTGGCATGATGCAGCTTTGCCCAGTTTGCCCTTCACTGGTGGTCAGTGGTTTTCGTGAAGTGCTCTCGGTCGCCCTGGAGTGTTGAAGCGCGCATGCCCACTGCGGTGACGCCGCGGCTCCATGTGTGTGCTGAGGCGCATTATTTGGCAACCGAGGCGGCAGCGGGGAGGGCCGAAACGAGAGGGTATCCCCAGGATTTTTAAAAAGCAACGAATAATCGGAGTTAATCGTCGCCAAATTCCCCTTGGACGACCGCCGTTTACGGACCAGTGTCGAATAAACCGAGTAAGTTGAATGGGTTGTACCTGAAGTTTTTTTATGAAGTGGATTGAGGGAAGCCTTTTATTGGGATTTGTCGTGAGCCAGCTCTTCCTCCACCTATCTATGACGATAGAGAAGCTGATGGGCTGTTGAAAAGTAACACTTCACCGCAGAGCAAAAGACATGTTTGGGCTCTGGGAGGGGGGGTGCCGACGAGGTCTTATCTCGTGGCATCATTGTTGTGTCTAAGACGCGTACTTTTATTTCTCAGTAATTACAGAACTCTGTTTCAATCCCCTACAATTTTGGATCGATCGATCGAATGTATTTAGCTTGCTACCGCTATCGCCATCGGTCGGCTGTCGACAAAAAAGTGTCTATCAGCGCTGTTGGGAGTTGAAATTCTTTCAGTCCAAGCTAGTGCCTAGCAACCTGGAATGCTTACAAGTACGATTACTTTATGGTTTAGACACAGGGACGTAGTAATTTGTTGTTATTATTTCTTTGGGCCATCTCCCTAAGATCAAGGCAGCCTTGGAGAATAGTCCTTCCTTGATGATTGGCTCGATCGGGGTCCCGGGGGTACCTGCGATGTTTGTGTTGTTGTTGGTTGTTTTTACCTAGAGTTCAATTTTTAAAGGGGTGAGTTTGGATGGGACTGTGTTTGAGACAGGAATGGTGTGTTTGAGCACGGTATTTGTTCCTGGTTTGTTCCCGATGGCTTCGGCTGCCAGTGACGGTTCTAATGTTCCAGAGCGAGCTTGGTCTGGGTAATCTTCGTACTTCTGTGTGACAACCGTGGTCTTCCTCCTCTTAAAGCGGAACACACACACACAAACTCTTCCTCGCAGCTCGCGTACACACACACAGGCACACACACACACACACACTGAGCACACAAGCAAACTGAACACAGAGTGGAGAGCACACACACTACTAGAGCTACCAGCGCGGCGCTCCGGTAAACGTACTAGTATTACGTTATTTTATACTGCGCTTGTGCACAAGTGGAAACATGACATTGATTGTGGTCACGGGAGAACTTTCGGTTTATTAAAATCCGCTGACTCGCTCCTACTCGCATGTCTCAAACTACGTTCAGCTTACTCACGTTGGTCTGTGCATCTATAATTGACTGTACACCATATACGCGTAGGTACAGTATATGATTAAATGCCATGCTCAAGTGCAGAAACGTTGCCGGTGTCATTCGCTACCTTTGAGAAGATTTGTTTAACATCCACATAGCAGCATAGCCCAAAGTCATGGTCATTCTCAATCAACTATGAAGAGGCTTGAACAGTGTTTTTCAGTCGTAGGCTATATAATGGTTTCAGGGTGGTCTCCCAGTTGGAGAGTTTTGCACCTATGGCTCGTGTTCGTGTTCTGGAATGAGCCATCAGTTGTTCTTCGGGACAATGGCAGTGAAGGCTGTTTGCGTTGTAACCCACATTGCACATGGCAGCATTGATAAGTCACCAAACAACCTCCGTCTTTAGTTAAGAGGACCTCAGAGGTGCCCTCCAGCTGCCAGACGAATATTTGACGTATGGCAGTTGTTTGTAACGTGTGTGCGTGTCAGTAAATTTGTCTGTGAGTGTATCTGTATGTGATCCCACAACGTTTCCAATGGCAACAAATACCCATCCAACTCATGACTACACCATGATGTTGACTCACACACGAACCGATCCCAACCCTCCGCCCCTTGCATTCCAGACAGCCACCTCTCGTAAGCTTGAGCAACAAGTCTGTCCGTGCGGCTAGACGAACGTCAAGGCCATTTGCTGCACGAGCTGTGCCCAGACTGGTGTTGTGTCATGGGGAGAGAGAGGGTTAGCTATCGGCCAGATTGTGTTCAGTGGTGAGGTTCAGAGGTGAAGGTGAAGCCTGAGTCAGGCAGCTAGGACGGAGGCAGCCTGCTGGAGGCAGCCTAGGACGAGGCAGCCTAGGACGAGGCAGCTTAGGACGGAGACAGCCTAGGATGGAGTCAGCCTAGGACAGAGGCAGCCTAGGACAGAGGCAGCCTAGGATGAGGCAGCCTAGGACGAGGCAGCCTAGACAGAGGCAGCCTAGGACAGAGGAAGCCTAGGACAAGGCAGCCTAGGACAGAGGAAGCCTAGGACAAGGCAGCCTAGGATGAGGCAGCCTGCTGAAGAAGTGTGTATACCATGCAGGCAAAAAAAACTGGCTAAAGAAAGTTTGATTTGATTTGGAAGCTCTGCCTCTACAAGCTGTGGACGTGCTGAACTCTGCTGGTCTTGTCAGAGTCCAGGAGCTGCAGCTTGGTGGGCTCGGCCCTGCTTCCTGCTTCTGAGCCAATGGGGAGAGGAGGTGACAGAGACGAGGAGAAGAGAAAGAGGTAGCATCGAGTTAGGGAGGGTGATGGATGAGGAGAGGTAATAGCCATTCAGGGTAGATAGTGAGAGAGATAGAGGTAGAGGTAAATGAAGTGAGCAGCAGCTCACTAGCAGGTCCAGCAGCTGGAGCTCCTGACCTGCTGGACCCCCCCCCCCCCCCTCCTCACCCCCCCTCACCGCTCACTGTGTGTCTGTCTGACATGCAGACTGACATGTCTGACATGACATGCACGCTGTCTGTCAGACAGACAGGTGACCAGACAGACAGACAGACAGACAGGTGACCAGACAGATAGACAGGTGACCAGACAGACAGACAGGTGACCAGACAGGTGACCAGGACAGACAGACAAGTGACCAGACAGGTGACCAGACAGATAGACAGACAGGTGACCAGACAGGTGACCAGACAGACAGGTGACCAGACAAACAAAGCTGAGAAGGATCATTGTCAAGCTAGTAGTTTAGAAGCCTGTCTCTTGTAATTAGGTGGTCTGGGTTAGATGAACTCTTTACACAACCTGGTGTTCAGGAGGTGCTTGTCTGTTCACCTGTCTATGATCTTGTGCCTGTGTGTTTGTGTGTGTGTGTGCTGGTGTGTGTGTGGGTATTCTTGTGCATGGGTCTGTAGGTACTGTAAGTACAGTATGGGTGCACACTTACTTGTAAGTGTGTGTGCATGTGCACGCTTCTGTTCGTGTGTGTGTGTGTGTGTGTGTGTGTGTGTGTGTGTGTGTGTGTGTGTGTGTGTGTGTATAAGAGCAGCCACCGTGATGGAACCTGACACCTCCCGGCCATGTAGGTGGTGACCTTCCTCTCCAAGGAGGATCCTAATGAGCACCCGAATGTGGACACGGTAAACCAGATCAGCGCTGATCCGGGGTCTGTGTGTCAGTGTCGACCGCACTGTCCGAGGCCGGCGTGCTGGAGGCTAAGCTGATCCCAGGACAGCCGCTAGGGAAGGGTGCTGTAGTGACAGCAGAAAGTCTCGCTGGTTTTATCAGTGATGTCTCTATCTCTGGAGGGGTCAGCCTGGCCTCACGCCTCCCTCCCTGTCCCCTCCCTCTCTCCCCTTCCCCTCCCTCCTCTCCCCCCCCCCTGTCCCCCCTCTCCCCCCCGTCCCTTCTCTCCCCCTGTCCCCTCCCTCCCTCTGTCCCCCCTCTCCCCCCTGTCCCCTCCCTCTCTCCCCCCTGTCCCCTCCCTCCCTCTCTCCCCCCCCTGTCCCCTCCCTCTCTCCCCCCTGTCCCCTCCCTCTCTCCCCCCTGTCCCCTCTCTCCCCCCTGTCCCCTCTCTCCCCCCTGTCCCCTCCCTCTCTCACCCTGTCCCCTCCCTCCATCTCTCCCTCAATCCTCTCTCCTTGTCGCTCTCCTTCCTCTCCGCTTTCTCTCTCTCTCCCTCCGTCCTCTCTTTTCTTCCTTTCCCAGCTCCTCCCACCCCCCTCCTCTCTCCCCCCTCTTCCAGGCCCTCCCCTTTACCCCCCACCCTCTCATCCGCCCCCCTTTCTATTTTTCATGCAAGCGTCTGTCACTGCAGAAACTAAGCTTCCGTTCCAGAAAGTAAAGGGTTAAAACCTGCTTCAGCCTCTCTCACTTACACACACACACTCACACACACACACACACACACACTAGCCAACCGGTTTAAACTGGTTCTCAGGAAAAGTGCTTTGTGTGTCCCGCTGAATCCTGGGAAGGGTCATGTGTGTCTCAGTGATGTCAGAGTGGCAGGGAAAAAAAGAAACCCTTGAGTCAGGTTTGTTATCAGATGGTGTGTGTGGCACAAGTACTGTCGAGTGTGTGTAGCATGCAGTTGTCAATACTCAGCCACCGTAACTATCAAGGGAAGTGTGTGTGTGTGTGTGTGTTGTGTTGAGCGTGTGTGTGTATGATCCAGACTGATAGGGTTAATAAGCAGCAGAGGTTTGCAGGAGCTTCTTACAGTAGAGGCCAGGGTGAACGAGAGAGAGAGAGGTCTGTTTATTTTTGGAGTGCGTGATGGACTGTCCAACACAGTCTACTCTATGGTGCATAGTGGTCGTTTATCTGACTCCATTGCTGGCCTTCTGTAACGTTGAATACTAGTGTGTGTGTGTGTGTGTGTGTGTAAGGCAGACAAGGATTAAGACCAGCAAGCATCTGGGTAGCTGGCACCAAGGTGCCTGTGTGTGTGTGTGTGTGTGCGCACGCACGTGTGTGTGCACGTGTGTGCGTGCATTCCATCCCCCAATCTCAACTCCAGTCCCACAGCCGTCTGACAGACAGGCCCCGAGACTCCTGTGTCATCAGGCCTGCCTGGGAGAGGAGGACATGTTTTCCTGGGATGTTGTTTAACTGTAGTGTCTGTGTGTCTGTCGGCCATCTTTCTATAGGTTGACGTGTAACTGTGTGTGTGTGTGTGTGTGTGGGCCTAGCTGCCCGTGCCACCCCTGCGTCAGGTCCAAGGTCGGCCCGAGGCCTGTCAGCGGCCAGGGGCAGATTGAGATGGACCTTCTGTCCAGACTCGGTAGTGAGATGTACACTGAACCACCATGCCTGAGTCACATTCACTGCTGTTCTCTCTCTCTCTCTATCTCTCAGTCTCTCCCTCAGTTTCTCTCCCTCTCCATCTGTCTCTCTGTCTCTTTCTGTCTCTCTCTCTCTCTCCCTCCGTCTCTCTGTCTCTGTCTCTTGCCCACTCTCTCCACAGGTGTTCTCTGGGTCTAGCTCCTACTGTTACCCTGACCCATACTCAGTTTTCACTTCTGTCCTCTTTCTCTCTCACTCTATCTCTCCCCTCCCCTCTATCACTCTATCTCTCTATTTCTCTCCCCCCTCCCCCCCGTCTCTCTGTGGTGAAACTGACCCCTCTCTCTCTCCCTCCTCCCAGGGGCATGTCTGAGGAGGCTGTTCGTCAGACGCGTAGCCAGAGGCGGGCGCTAAGAGGGAGGCTCCGCCCCCCTCCCCTGAAGCCCCTCCCACTGAGTCAGACTGTAAGAAACCAAAACTAGAGGACCCAGAGACACAGGATCAGGACCAGGAGCTCACCCTGACCTCCCCAAACCGGACCCTGTCCCCTCCCAGGACGGCCCGAGTCGGACGAGCGAGGCGGCCGAGCCGGGAGGGGATCTGGACTCGGAACCGGGAAAATTGACTTTACCAGTACCGTTGACTTTATCGGCCACGCTGGTCAAGGACGAGAGGGACCACAAGCCGGCGTCCGAGGGTGGCGCCGACGGCGTCCGGACCGAGCGGGTCGGCCGGGCGAGGGCGGAGCCAGGGCTGGAGGGCCGGACCAGCATCCACCCCGAGGGGAAGGGGGCAGGGGGGCTGCTGGGTGGGGGGGAGGTGAAGGGGGCAGGGGGGGCTGCTGGGTGGGGGGGAGGTGAAGGGGGCCGGGGGGCTGCTGGCTGGGGGGGAGGTGAAGGGGGCCGGGGGAGCTGCTGGCTGGGGGAGGTGAAGGGGGCAGGGGGGCTGCTGGCTAGGGGGGGAGGTGAAGGGGGCAGGGGGGCTGCTGGCTAGTGGGGAGGGGAAGGGGGCAGGGGGGCTGCTGGCTGGGGGGGAGGTGAAGGGGGCAGGGGGGCTGCTGGCTAGCGGGGAGGGGAAGGGGGCAGGGGGGGCTGCTGGCTGGGGGGGGGAGGGGAAGGGGGCAGGGGGCTGCTGGCTGGGGGGCAGGTGAAGGGGGCCGGGGGGCTGCTGGCTGGGGGGGAGGTGAAGGGGGGCCGGGGGGCTGCTGGCTGGGGGGGAGGTGAAGGGGGCAGGGGGGCTGCTGGCTGGGGGGGAGGTGAAGGGGGCAGGGGGGCTGCTGGCTGGGGGGGGAGGTGAAGGCCACCATCAAGGTGGAGGTGCAGACTGGAGAGCTGCCTGTGGACATGAGCACCACCAGAAGGTGAGGACCTGCAGACCTTCTCACCTGTCTCTCTTACTGTCTCTCTCTGTCTCTCTTTCTGTCACACTCTTTATGTCTCTCTCTCCTGTCTCTCTCACACACTCTTTCTGTCTCTATCTCTCTCCTGTCTCTCTCTATGCCATGGCTTCTTTCATCCTTGTCAACCTCTGTAATTGAGAGGACCCCCCCCCCCCTCCCCTTGACTCAGGTCACTGAATAGGGTGCTCACTCTGTAAGGGTTCAAGGGTGGGTGGGTGGATGGGGCGGGGGGGAGCAAGGAGGCGGTGGGAGGAGAGCGGAGGGGGGGGGAGGGGGGTTAGAGTTAGGAGGGGCTCAGTCGCTCCTCCTAAACTTTGTTTGTGACCCTCCCTCCATTTTACCCCTCTCACCACCTGAACCCTAAAACACTCACACACAAAATGAAGGCTGTGTGTCACAAACCGGTTTCAGCCGGCCGTTGCCATGGTTTCCACTGTGGAAGGAACGGGGAGGGGAGGGGAGTTGTCACGTGACAATGCCTTTTGAGGTCATGTGATTTCTTTGGAAGAGTAGTGATTAATCCACAGGAAGTGATGATGGCGCTAAGCCCTGAAGACACGCACACACACACTCGCACACACACTCACACACACACTCACACACTCGCACACACACTAGCACACACACTCGCACACACACTCGCACACACACACACAGGAGAACGTCCTCTATTTCTTTCCAAGACGATTTCAAATGTTGATTCTGTGGCCCTATTCCAAGAATAGACGTTTTAATCAGGTGGATCCACAGCATGATTGTGATCATCTAAAAACTTAGTGAGATTCTGTTTGGAGTATCGACTGGGACCGACCCCGGGCCGACCCAGGACCGACCCCCGGGCCGACCCACACAGACAGGATCTGACGGGGAACCTGCCTTCAGACATCCAGCAGACTGGTTAGGAGTCACTAATGAATGAGCTCTCCTCCCCAGTCTCCTTATCGTGTCAAAACACACACACACACTCAGCACATTGTGTTATCGTCTTAACGCAGCCACACACTCACACTGATAACATGGTGTGTGTGTGTGTGTGTGTGTGTGCTGCTGCTGCTGCTGCTGCTGGGGGAGGGGCTAGGAGGTAGACATTACTGCCAACGTGAGTGATATTAAAGACTTGTGATAACTAAAAACAGGACCTCATGGAACCCCTCCTCTCCTTTATACATCAACATGTTCCCACAGCCCTGGAGGCTGCAGCGCAACTGCTCCCTGGTGAGGGACACGTCACAACTCTTCAGAAACGTATCCTTCCTCCTTTCAGAAGTAGATCTGGAAGGAGAGGATGTACAGATCACTCCGCCCCAGTCTAACAGAGGATGGAGGGATGAACAGATCACTGTCAGTCTAACAGAGGATGGAGGGATGAACAGATCACTGTCAGTCTAACAAGAGGATGGAGGGATGAACAGATCACTGTCAGTCTAACAGAGGATGGAGGGATGAACAGATCACTGTCAGTCTAACAGAGGATGGAGGGATGAACAGATCACTGTCAGTCTAACAGAGGATGGAGGGATGAACAGATCACTGTCAGTCTAACAGAGGATGGAGGGATGAACAGATCACTGTCAGTCTAACAGAGGATGGAGGGATGAACAGATCACTGTCAGTCTAACAGAGGATGGAGGGATGAACAGATCACTGTCAGTCTAACAGAGGATGGAGGGATGAACAGATCACTGTCAGTCTAACAGACCCTCGCTGTCCTACCAGGGCTGTTCTGTATGACACCAGGGGTTCATCAGATGTTTCTATCCAAAGCAACACACATGGGGGAAATTTGAACCTACAACCTCTTGATTTGCGGTCAAGTCATCTGACCACTGAGCTATCCTATATTTATTGGACTACACTACATCACAAGGGGATAGGTTTAGCTCAGCGGTTAGAGCATTCGACTGTAGATCAAGAGGTTGCAGGTGCAAATAAGCCCCCCGTACGTTGCTTTGCATAACAGCGTCTACTAAATGAATACATTATAGTTATGGTGTGTTTTCTGGGAAGGGAACAGGAAACAGGGAACAGGGAACAGGAAACAGGGAACAGGGAAGGATGCTGCTCAGAGAGACTCTCCTCAGATGGACACAGTGTTCAATTCTGGTGTATTTTATAATCCATTCATAATCCCGTTACGTAATGTTGGGCCCTGGTGGGGTTCTGTACTGGGATCAGTCATTAGTCCTGGTGCTTGTCTCATCCCTGCTTGTGTTGGGATTCCTGTCCTGCCTTCAGTTGTTCATTCATGCATCAAGCATGCATTCAGTTACCCATCCATCATTCATTCATGCAGCAGTCCATCACCCCTTCATTCATTTAGTGAATACATTCATTATCTTTTACTTTATCCATTCATCCAGTCATCCTTCTACTCACCCACCCTTCCCTCCCTCTCTCGTTCTCTCCCTCTCTTTCTCTCCCTCTCTCTTTCTCGTTCTCTCCCTCTCTCTCTCCCTCTCCCTCCCTCCCTCCCTCCCTCCCTCCCTCCCTCTCTCTCTCTCCCGCTCCCTCTCTCTCTCTCTCTCTCCCTTCCTCCCTCCCTCTCGTTCTCTCCCTCTCTCTCCCTCTCTCTCTCTCTCCCTCTCTCTCTCTCTCTCCCCCTCCCTCCCTCCCTCCTGACCTGAGCTCTCTGTTCCTCCTGTGTGCAGCAGCATCATCAAGAGAGAGAAACGTCCTCCTTCTCCCGACGATGACGATGATGTCATCATCCTGTCAGACAACGACTCCCCCAGCCCGGCCATGAACGGCCTGAGTCACCTGTCGGAGCTGGACACAGACCTGCTCATGGTGAGATATACACACACACACACTCTCACACATACACACACACACACACAGACAGACAGACACACTCTCTCACACACAGACTTAGGACTCTAACTGTGAATGTCATCTTCCCCTTCTCTATCTTACATTTGTTTTTAACGTGATTTTTTCACTTTTACTCTTGTCTCCCTCCTCCTCTCTCCCCCTCTCTGTACACCTTCCTTCACTCTCTACTCCCCTCCCTCTTTTCCCCCTTTCCTCCCCTCCCTCTCTTACTCCCTCTCTCTCTCTCTCCTCCGCCTCTCCTTCCTCCTCTCTGCCTTTCCCCCCTGTCCCCCCTGTCCCCCCTCCTTTCCCACCATCTCTCTCCTCCCCTCCCTCCCTCTCTCCCCCTCTCATCCCCTCCTCTCCCTTTCCTCCCCTCCCTCCCTCCTCCCCCTCTCCTCCCCTCCCCCCTGCAGAAGAGCAGTCCAGAGGAGAGGGAGCACATCATCCAGCAGCTGAGGGAGGAGCTGAGGCTGGAGGAGGCCAAGCTGGTGCTGCTGAAGAAGCTGAGGCAGAGCCAGGTCCAGAAGAACGCCCTGCAGAAGGTACAGGAGCTCTCTCTCTCCTCTCACACACACTCACACACACACACAGGTCCAGAACAACGCCCTGCAGAAGGTACAGGAGCTCTCTCTCTCTCACACACACACACAGGTCCAGAAGAACGCCCTGCAGAAGGTACAGGAGCTCTCTCTCTCACACACACACATCTATCCATCCCTCCCTCCCTCACTCTCTCTCTCTCGGTCCTCCAGCCATCAGGATTATCCACTTCTGCTGTTCCTCCTCCTCTCATCCGGGGAACCATCACAGCCAACAAGGGCTCTCAGCAGGTCTGTGAACACACACACACCTGCACACACACACCTGCACACACACACACACACACCTACAGATACATACAAACACCAAACAAACAGACACACATCCTGGTAGCTGCCCCCACTTCCTGACGGAGTCGTTCTCTCCAGGTGGTGACAGGCAGGAGTGCAGGCACAGTCATCCCTCCCCCGCTGGTACGAGGGGGGCAGCAGGTGTCCTCCAAACACAGCTCCCAGGTCCTAATGCCCCCCCTGGTGCGGGGTGCACAGGTGAGCCATGGCCCCAGACCTACACCATACGTCCAGGTAAACTGCCTGGCCAGGCTAAGCTCTCATTACAGTGTTCTGCAATGCTGGTATTGTGTTGTTGTGATATTTTTTTTCCAGTGTTGTGAAAGAAAGTCAACAGAATGCCAACACCTCACCAGTACACACTCTCTCTCTGTCTCTCCCCCTCACTTTCACCCTCTCTCTTTTCCCCCTTTCTCCTCTCTCTCTCTCTCTCTCTCTCTCTCTCTCTCTCTCTCGTTCTGTCCATTCCCCCAAACCTTCCACCCAACTGTCCCCTTCTCTTGTCCTCGACCCTCTCAACCTCCCCCTCTCCTCCTTCCCTCTCCTCCCTCTCCCCTCTCTGTTTGTCCCTGTCAGCCTATCTCTGTGTCTCCCCAGCAGATCCAGGCCCTTCGACAGCAGCAACAGCAGCAGCTGGCTGCATCAGGGGGCTCAGGCTCCGGGTCCGGCCCACCTCCTCTGCTCCTGGCCCCCAGGACCTCAGTAACCGGATCCCAGGCTCAGAGAGGCCTGGTCCAGTCTGGGCTGATCAGGGTGGGCAATGTTTCCAATGCCAGCCTGCTGGTCAACATATCACAGGTCAGTGGGTGGACGGTTGAAGTAGAAAAAGGTGGAGAGGGCAAAGGTGTGTGAGAGATGTTTTTTTTGTCTGTTAAACTTTTACCTGGTGGTGGTTTGCCATTATGGGAAGCTAGCCACCGTTTTCGTGGAAACAAATGCCACCTTAACCTTAGGATTCAGGCTTTTCCATTGATTCCATGTTTATTGCTATGATTTATTTAGTCATTTTTTTATTCACTGTACCTTATCAGGAAGTTTGTGAATTTCTTACAATACATACGTCGTAGGCTCGCATAGTTAAGGTTTTATTTTAAGGGGGTTTGCAACCATGGTCACTTCAAAGTTGTCAGCTGATCACCGCTTGCCAAAACGAGAGACTATCTTCCATCAAAGTAATTTGCGTGAAACTGAGAATGGCACAAAGAAAACTCGAGTCGTTTTTCCCCCGAAAGGACGGCAAAAAGGTCAACCTGTATTGTATTAAAGTTCATTGAACTTCAATACAGGTTCAACTTTGTTTTTCTGTATTCTGTAGAATAACAGAATTAACCTAATGAGTCGTTATTTAGCTCGCGCTAAAGAGGGGAATTATTCAATCAACTGTAGCGTTAGTATCTGTAGCTAGCTCTCGCTAGCCTAACGTTTTTAGCTTGCGAGGCTACCAGCTAACCACTTCTCCACTAACTAATTGCTTTGTTTGAACTACAGTAGTTACAAGCCACACAGAGCGTTAAGTTACGTATTATAATGGATTCAGATCATTTCCGTATAGTTGCAGAAAAGTAAAGACTGGCATTGGAAATCTCTGGATCCAGTTAACTTCTGCCATTGTGACGGGGAAACGTTCAGAGTCAAGTCTGTTTTTAGTCAACGAGACAAGCCACCGAAAGGACTTTAACAATCGACTTGCAAATGCGATGCAAAATCACACGCATTGTATATCCTTGCCTTACATTAACCCCAAGCCCTCAGAGGAGTCCCACAGCGATGGAGGGCAGTTCATTTACTGTGGAGAATGGAATTTGCATTTAAAGTGGTCGATGCTCGTTAACATGCCTCTCTTTTTTTTCTACCTCCCATTCCCTTCCACAATTTCTCCTTCTCTAAATTTCTTTTGCATCTCATTCTCTCCGCTCACTATGTCTTTCACCTTCTTTTGTTTTCCCTCCCTCCCCCTCCCTCCCTATTAATGTCAATGTCTCATTCTCCTACATCTCTCTCATCCTCCATCTCTCTCAATCCCTGTTTCTGTCTCTCTCCATCCCACCATCTCTCTCCATCTCTCTCTTCATCCCTCCATCTCTCTCCCCCCTCTCCATCCCTCTATCTCTCCCTCCCTTCATCTCTCTCCATCTCTCCCCCTCTCCATCTCCCTTCATTTCTCTCTCCATCCCTCCATCTCTCTCTCCATCCCTCTTCTCCCCTCCACCAGGCCTCGGCCACCAACCTCAAGGGTTCGTCCCTGGTGTCCCAGGCAGGCGGGGGCGTGTCCGTGGTCAGTGAGACCCCGGCCAGCCGGCAGGCGGCGGCCAAGCTGGCCCTGCGGAAGCAGCTGGAAAAGACCCTGCTGGAGATCCCCCCGCCCAAGCCCCCCGCCCCCGAGTTCAGCTTCCACCCCTCGGCCGCCAACAACGAGTTCATCTACCTGGTGGGGCTGGAGGACGTGGTGCAGAACCTGCTGGACACCTTCAGCAGAGGTATGGAGGAGGGGAGGGGGGAGGTAGGAGAGGGGGAGGAGGTGGTGCAGAACCTGCTGGACACCTTCAGCAGAGGTATGGAGGAGGGGAGGGGGAGGTAGGAGAGGGTGAGGAGGTGGGGTAGAGTAGAGGAGGAGGAGGGGGGGAGGAGAGGTAGAAGAGGAAGACAGAGAGAGGAAGAGGAGGGAAGGGGAGAGAGGTAAAGTAGAACACATAGTAGTACTTTAGTGATCCCCCTGGGAGAAATGACACTGTTATAGCCATATCAAGAGACTCAATTCAAGTACTGGCCAATATATCTTAGGTCTGGAGATTCCTATGGATGATCTGTAAATCTCCAGGTGTATGGGCTGAAGGTCTTTATACACTTGAGGTAAGCGTCAGACATGGCGATAGATGCAGTCAGCATACAGGAATCCAGCCTGTTCACACACACCGTCTCCACTTTCCATCTCCACAACGGATGTGAAGCGGATGCTGTTACACCAGCTGATGTGGATCCTCCTGTTCATTCCCGAGTGGCTGTAATCCACATCTCTGATGTCCTCCTTCCCTTTCTCTCTCTCTCCCTCCCTCCCTCCCCACTCCCTCTCCCTCCCTCCCTCCCTCTCTCTCTCCCTCCCTCCCTCCCTCCCTCCTCACTCCCTCTCCCTCCCTTTCTCTCCCTCGCCCCAGCTAAGAACCCAGGAGTCCCCTTCCCCAGGACCGTGCCCCGTGAGCCCTACACCTGCTCCCAGTGCAGCACAGACTTCACCTGTCGCTGGAGGCAGGACAAGGCCAAGGGCGGGACCATCCTCTGCGAGGACTGCATGACGTCCAATCAGAAGAAGGCCCTGAAGGCTGAGCACACCAATCGTCTGAAGGCTGCGTTCGTCAAGGCTCTGCAGCAGGAGCAGGAGATCGAGCAGCGTTTGCTTCAGCAGGCCTCCTCCCCCGTCAGCCACCCCCCCTCCTCCTCCTCCTCCTCCCCCTCCTCTCTGAAGGTGGAACAGATGGTGTCCCAGCAGCTGAAGCAGGCCCAGGCCAGGGCCACCTCCCTGCAGCAGCAGCACCAGCACAGCAGGGGGCAGCAGCACAGCATCGCACGTCACCACCACTCCTCCAGCATCAAGCAGGTGAGCCGGGCTGGGTGTCCCTGTGGCGCTGGGTGGCGTAGAGGTGGATGCAGACGCGGAGCGTCGATGGACGTGTTGATAGGAGGGTTTTTCTGAGCCCTCTAATCCTCCCTGCCCTCTCCCCCCTGCCCCCCCCCCCCCCCGCAGAGCCCCCAGGGCCAGCTGTCGCGAGGCAGCGTCTCGTCGTCGGGGGGTGTAAGGGGCGTCCCCCACTCCTTCTCCTCCTCCTCTCAGCTGCAGAGCGCCGTGGCGGCCGCCGCCTTGGTCAACCGGCCAGGTAAGCACGCCCCCCACGCCCCCCGCCACTCTGCCCACAGTTCAAAGGTCGCCGGGACGGGCGGCGCCGGAGGCGGCCTCAGAGGAGCGGGCGGAGGCAGTGCCTCGGCCGCTGCATGGAGGAAACAGAGCAACAGCAGCACAGGTAGACTCACGCCTCCACCTCCTCCACCTCCTCCTCCACCTCCTCCAGATCTACAGCAGCCCTCAGCGGTTCCACTGTCCTCCCTGACTAAACACTAGACCTGGACCCCGTCCTAAAACAACCCCGCCCCCGCCGCCGCCGCAGGGAAGCCAGAGTTCTAGAACAGTCCGCAGGGGTGTCTCGTTTCCGTGGAAACAACGATGAGGCCTGGGAGGAGAGAGAAGTGGTCGTTTTCTCTCCTGTCTCCTCAGGCTCTCTCGCAGTCCCAACTTGCCCCCACAAGCCCAGGGTCTCCCACAGGGGGGGTAACTGTTACCCCTCTCAGGGGGGATGACCCGTTACCCCTAGCTGTGCTACCCCTGGGGGGGGAGGGGGGGGGGCAGATAGGGGCGGGGGGAGGGGGGGGCTTCTTCCACACCCTTTTACAGACAAGAGAAAGAGAGACGATAGCTTTATTGATCCCAGCTAGTCGTGGAAGCGCCCGTCTGTCCGTTAGAGGCAGAGGGGAGGTGGCCACAGGTTGTTTTTGGACACGGACCCCGACTCCTTTCTTTCTTTCTTTCACTCTCTCCGTCCGTCTCTTTCTCTCTCTCCCTCACTGTCTCTCCCTCTCTTTCTCTCTCTCCCTCACTGTCTCTCCCTCTCTTTCGCTCTCTCTCCCTCTCCGTCTTTTTCTCTCTCTTTCCCTTTTGTTTTCTCGCTCTCTTTCCATCCCTCCCTCTGTCTCTCTCCCTCCTCCTCCGGCTACCTGCTCTGCTTGGTGGTCTGGTTCCCTCCTGGGTGGCTTCTCTGTACCGTCTAGAGCAGCATCAGAGCTGTGTGTGTGTGTGTCTAGGCGTGTCCCTCTGACTGACCTCTCCCCCACCCCCCTCTCTCTCTGGCTGGTGTCTGTCTGCAGGGGTGACTATGGCCTACGTCAACCCCAGCCTGTCTGGACACAAGACCTCGTCCACCGTAGACGCTCGGCAGAGAGAGTACCTCCTGGACATGATCCCCTCCCGCTCCATCTCCCAGACAGCCAACACATGGAAATAAGAACAATAACCAACTCCCCGGGCTCCACTCTCTCCTCACGTTCATCATCAAACACCCTTTATACCTGTAGACTCTTTCCTCGACTCGTAACAGTGCAAGGGGAACCCCCTGGTGGACACTTCTGGAAATGCAATCTCTTCAATTTCCAAGAGAAGAACGTTCCCTTTTGGGGGGGGGGGGGGGGGGGGGGGATTATGTTTGTTTAAGTCTTTTACATTTATTTTGAGGATCACTGGTTTTTGATCATTGTGCAGAAACTGTTTGATTTCACTGGGGTAAAGGAAAAAAAACTTAACAAAAAGAAGAAAAATAATACAGTAATGTAAGGGCTTCCTTCAGGATTATGAGTCAGCCATGATGGCTGTGATGTAGCTGATGCCGAGAACGTTGGTGACTTCAGAACTCACGGTGACATTCTCTTGGTTCCTCACCACGGAAACCACGGAACCACTCTCTGCGCTGTTCCTGTGCCCTCTGTCCTCGCAGACCCAGCCAAAGGATCGCAGAAATACGGATGGGGTTTTGGTCGTGATATAAATGACTTATCGACATGAACATATGGCTTCATATTCCCCAACAAACAAAAAAATGTACAAAAAAAAATTATAATCTGGTTTTATCACCTTTTTGTTTTGGTTCTTGTTGTTCATGAAAAGATGAGCAGTGATGCTTTTCATTGCATCAAACCAGATGTTGCTGACTTGGAATATGTTTGTATTTAAAGTAAGTTATTGGGTTATTTTGACACTGTCGATTTATATTGTAGTCTACACAAATTAACAGTTAATGCCAACCTCTTACCTGCCCCCATCTTGTCTTTGCTGATCATAGCTACTCAGTTTGACAGAGCATGTCTTCTCCTCTCTCCACTTCCCACTCTAACCCAGAGCAAGCAGACAAGATTCATCTTCATTTTCATTCAGACTTTATTAGTTTTCTGTATCTCTGTTCTGATGTGTCTCCAGGTCCACTGAGGAGGAACAGAGCTGGGTTGGACTACTTCTTTAATTTGACTGGCGACAGCAGAATCTAGGGATGTTGTTTGGACGTGTTCGAATGACAAGTCTGTGTTGTCCAGTTCCCGGAGACTTCTGTACATTTCATTTCTGTTTTCTGTTAGCAAAGGAGTCACTGAAGATTATTTCAGGTTGTAACTAATAAATCATCACACGTTTTTTTTCTTCCTTTCTGTACTAATTGAATATTGTCTTTATTTTCATTTGTATTTACGTTCTGTATATTGTTTATTATTTTAGAGATTCACTTCAGAATTATGTGGTTTTGATCCAAATTGCGAGTTGATGTTGTTGTTTTAATAAGTTTGTTAGTTTCTCCAGACGCAAGTCTGGAATTGGCAGGAAGGAACCGCAAAGGACAAATGTATTCATAGGATTATTTTCTGCAACAAATTAACTTCATTTTCTGGTCTGGTCTGCTTTGAACATCTGTAATTACCATATGCTGTACATGGTTTTTCTTTTCTATTTATGTCTTACATTGTTTGTAAAAATGTGCATTCATGCAATTGCTGATAAGAGGACAAAACCATAACTTTAATCACAAGCTTTAATTTCACACACCGGAATCACAGATCTCCAATCAGAAGGCTCAAACCCACCTTGTTTCCATGACCACCTGGAGAGTTGAAGAGAGACGTTGTTGCTTGTTCAAGGCAGCCATCTTTAACTGAACAAACCAACACCACCCTTTTTGAGATTACATCATGTTCCTCGTTAATATGTACCATAGCCGCCATGCAGTAATAAAACTGTAAGTTCAAGTTTATTTGGTTTACTTTGACCCAGTCCTCCTTTAAGAAATAATAAAATTATAAGTAATTTTAACCCTTTGACTTGCCGTGAATGTGTTTTATTATAGACAACATTATTTAAGTTAGACCACATTATTTAAGGTGAGGACCATATTTTATTTATTTTACATGATTAGAAGTCTACATTTATTTTGTAGTTGACTCCACTACACGTATTACGTTTTCTTCTTCCGTCGATAGAGGGCGATAAAGGCCGCTCGTCTTGGGAGTCACACAAGAAGAAGTGATAAAGCCAGTGACGTCACGCTGCTCTGTTGTGGAGAAGAGTGGAAGATGGCGGCGTCCAAGGTGAAGCAGGACATGCCTCCTCCGGGAGGTTATGGCCCCATCGATTATAAGCGAAATCTTCCGAAAAGGGGCCTTTCGGGTTGGTATCCTGTAAATATATTTAGTAAACTGAAAATATCTGAAGCCGTTCACAAACTAGATGAGACGAAATCGTCCAAAAGACTGCAACACAGTCGCAGGCTAGCTAGCTAGTCTCACTTAATGTTACTAAACAATCCCTTGCAATCAGAAGTCAGCGAAACGTTGCAAGTTTAAGACAAATTCTAGTGACGGAAATATGTGTTAGGTGTGTAACAGTTGATAAAATATGAAAGCAGTGTTGTCTGTGTCACTACGTGTCAATTAAGTTTGTGACACTAGCTAGGTAGCTAAACAATATAACATAGCGGCTAGCTAAGACAACGACTCGCTAACTGGTATAATAATAGAAAACCTCTTATCTAAATAGTATTCTGTTACTCCCATTGTGTGTGGCTAGTATTTATTCCACTACAGACTGTAACGACACAAACACAACACAGATGTCAGACCAAAATTGAGTGTCAATCGTGATATTATATATTGATGTGTTCGTTTCCATCCATCAGGCTATAGTATGTTCGCTATCGGAATTGGAGTTACGATCTTTGGCTACTGGCGGCTTTTCAAATGGAACAGAGAGAGAAGGTAATACTGTCTTAAAATGGGAAAAAAAATCGACCTTTTCTGTAAATATGATATTATGTTTATACAGTAATTGGTTGGCTCAGTGGTATATCATATGACTACAGCGCAAGAGATCGCAGGTTCCCATAACGTCGCTTTGGATAAAAGCGTCTGCTAAATGGATACTTTATTATTATAATAAAATCTGATTGGCCGGTTCTGGGTTATGCATCCTGTTCTCAGGCGGTTGCAGATTGAGGAGCTTGAAGCCAGAATAGCCCTTATGCCTCTTCTTCAGGCCGAGCAGGACAGAAGGTAAGAATTATTTCTCGCTCTCTCCTGCTCTCTCTCTCTCTCTCTCTCTCTCTCTCTCTCTCTCTTTCTCTCCACACGCAGAGTAAGAGTTTAATTTTCTTTTATCTTCTACTTTGTTTTGGACTCACTCCCTGCCCTTGCTCTCTCCCCAGAACTCTCCGGATGCTGAGGGAGAATCTGCAGGAGGAAGCCACTGTCATGAAGGATGTCCCTGGCTGGAAGGTAAACAGATGGAGGCTCACTACTGCTCTCTCCCTTCCTCCGCTCTCTCCCTGTCTCCCCTCTCTCCCTACCTCCCCTCTCTCCCTACTTCCCCTCTCTCCCTTCCTCCCCTCTCTCCCTACCTCCCCTCTCTCCCTACCTCCCCTCTCTCCCTACCTCCCCTCTCTCCCTACCTACCATCCCCCACACACTCCACTCCTTACCCCCTCTACCTCTCCTCTCTATGCTCCACCCCATGATGCTCCCAAATAGTTTAGCTTTGCTGTGTGTGTGTGTGTGTGTGTGTGTGTGTTACTGATCTGCGTCCTGCGCTCTCCCCCAGGTGGGTGAGACCGTGTACCACACAGAGCGCTGGGTGCCCCCCCTCACAGAGGAGCTGTTTAACCTTCGACCCCGGGAGGAGCTTCTGCATAAGCGTTTCGGCTTCCTGTGGTACGTGTAGCCACGGTAACGGGCCCCGCCCTGCCGTGACGCACTCCGCCCAGCTGTAAATGATCTCTATTAAAGTCTGTTTTGTGTACCTCCACCATCGGCCCGGCCTCCTTTCTGTGAGTTTCGATGTTGAACTGAGTCTTTGGTTGAGTTTGTCTGTGTTAAATGTGTGATTGAGCACGTTATATGATGCGGTCAGGTTAAAAAAGAAAAAATTCAGATCAGCAATAAAGTGCAAATCAAATATTTTATTCATATATAGACCTTTTTTTCGTTGCAAGTAATGTCACAGGGATTCACGTAGTACTGCAATTAAACCAACCTGAACCCTTCGCTAGTCCGTCACTCCAGTGCACAGGCTGTTCAGCGTGTTGCCATCTTCACAGCCCCAGGGTGGTTCTCTCCCGTTGAGCTCAGCTAGTTGGCTGTTCGACAGCCAATCAGAGCCCATGTCTCCCCTCTCAAGGCGAGGGCGGGTCAGACAGGAGAGCCAGTCTTGGACACAGACCCCAGAGACACACAGCAGACTCTGCAGCACGCGGGGGAAGAACAAACCCTTGTCTGTGACATCAGAGCTGTCGTGAAGTTCGCATCGGCAAAAGTTGGCATCCAGAGAAGTTATTTTGTGAAGTTCTCATCCAGCAAAGCTGTCATCTAGAGAAGTTACCATCCCGTTAAGCTGTCATCCCAAGAAGTTACCATCCCGTGAAGCGCTCCCAGTCTTCAGCAGAGCCATGAGTCGGAGTTCTTCAGACGTGGAAGAAACTATCAAGGAGCCTCTTCGCTACCTGAGGTAAAACACCGCCACACGCACCCTCCGTACCTGACAGGTGAGTGTGTTTGCATGGCTCAGTGGTAGAGTATTTACCTGTAGATCTAGAGGTCCCGGGTTCAAATCCCCCTCTGTCCTGCGTATGTTGGTGCAACACTCCACACTCAGACGAGTCCTAGTTCCTGTGAAGGTGCTTATTTCACGTCTCCCAAAACTGAGCAGTCATTGTGACAGATAAGCCAGCGGGTTTGGAGAGATAGAATTCAGTATTCTAATTCTAATGTGTTGTTCTTAAATCATGTATTTGTGTACGATATGTTTACGTTCCGTCTCGTAGTGGGCGTGCGGTGAGTCCCTCTCTCTGTGTGACATTCGGGAGCAGCATCTGTCCTGGTGAGGGCCCCATAGCTCGCTCCCCAGGGGGTCCACCTGAAATAGGACGGTTCATTGATTAGCCCGTCTTCAAATAACATTGATCCCACACCACAAAAAAATCACTTTGTTCGATTCCCATCATCTGAACCCGATGACCAATGATGCACGTTTACAGATGGGTCCCTTACAGATTACTCTGTGTTGAAGGTACGTTCGATACACGGTTGAAAAGAAAGTGCCTGGAATGTTCTCCAATCCTCCATGGGGTCCACCTCCTGGGTCCCCTGCCCAGCACCAGCTGCTACTCTGGGGCCTGGAGTCAGGGGAGGTCCCCTCGATAGCCCTGGAGGTCAGGAGGCTGGCTCAGCAGCTCTCATCCATAATGGAGGAGCTGCTGATTGGCTGAGCTGTCTTGTTGAAAGTTCAAATCCTCACTTCCTGGTTGCCAGCAGGGGAGGGTATTGATTGGGCAGCTGAATAAGCATGACCCCCCACTGAGTTTGCATCTTGAGGATACTGAGAGGGTTGTTCTCTATGCCCCTCCCACCAATGCCAACACCCTATCAGTAAGGAGGAGGCTGTCGCCATGGAAGCGGAGTTGTTAGGAGAGTATCGCTATGGGCAACAGCAGTTGATGGAGATCTGGGGCCACGCCTGTGCCATCGCCATCACCAAGGTAACCCTTCCTCTCTCTGTGTCCCATGCAGTCATCTATACCATTTCTTTCTCCTTCACTTCCTCTCTCTCTCTCTCCCTCTATCTCTCTCCCTCTCTTTCCTCCTTCTCTCCCTCAATCTTCTCCCTCTCCACCCTCTCTCTGTCAGTCCCTTTTTCTTTCCTTCTCTCTTTCTCCTCATTTCTCTCCCCCCTCTTCTCTGTTCCTCTCTCTTCCCCTCTCTCCTGTGTTTTGGGTGTACCCCCCCCTCCCCCTTAGCCCGTCTCTCCTCCCCGCCCGCAGGCCTTCCCACTGGGCTCGCTGGAGAAGCGACAGGCCACCGTGCTGGTGATCTGTGGTCCGGGGCAGAACGGCTGCATCGGCATGGCCTGCGCCCGACACCTGCGCATGTTTGTGAGTAACCAGCCGGCGCGCTCCAATGCCGGCGTGTATAAGAGGTGGAGAAATGTCGGGTTGCTCTGATGAGATCGCTGTTGTTGTCATGACGCAGTTCCGCTCCAGAATTCCGCTCCAGAATTCCGCTCCAGAATTCGCTCCAGAATTCCGCTCCAGAATCCTGCTCCTGTTCGATCTTGTGTTCTCTCACCTCTCTTTCTCCCCTTCTTCATGTTTCTGTCTTTACCCTGCCTTCATCCTCACCCCCCCCCCCCCCCCCAATCACTCCACCTGCACCCCCACCCTCCCCCCCATCTTCATGCCCCCACCCCCCTCTCTCCACCCTAACCCCATCTCCTCCCCCTCCGCCCTCCTCCCAGGACTACATCCCCACTGTCTATTCTCCCAAGCGCTCCACCATGGCCCTGCACCAGGACTTCAGGGTGCAGTGTGAACGGACCGACATCGCCTTCCTCTCCTTCCTCCCTAACGAGGTGAGCTCCAGGGGGCGTCCAGCTCCCCAGGGTGACCCAGCAGGGGTCCAGACACACGTCCAGCTCCCCAGGGTGACCCAGCAGGGGTCCAGACAGGGGGACCAGGAAGTGCTGTCAGATCTACTGCTAACTTCCTGTCAGAGCTGCAGTACTGTTCCTCGTGTGACCCTTGTCTCTCTGCAGGTGCAGCTCATCAACAACGCCTACAACCTGGTGGTGGACGCCATCTTGGGGCTGGAGACGGAGCCGTCCTCGGAGGCGGAGCCGTACGGCAGCATCCTGTCCTCCCTCCGACATATCAGCATCCCCATCGTCAGCGTGGACGTCCCCTCCGGTACCGGCTGCTGCTCTTGCCGCTTCCTGTTCGCTTGTTTTGTATCGGTGTGCGGCGTTCTGTGCTGTGCTGGTGTGTGCTTTGTGAAATGCAGAGATGGCAAAAGTACACACATCCTTCACTCTGGTTAGGGTTGCCACCTGTTCTTTTTTAAACGAATTGTCCCGGTTTTTGTGAAAATGTATTTCTCAATTTTAATTTCATTGTTTTAAATATAACGTCATTTGTAATTCCCTTCGACCGCTCGTCTATTTACTTCCGGTTATGTTCAAACATCCAATTATGTGTCTGTAAACAGGTAAAACACAGCGAATATTGGCCATGTGTAGCCTACTTTTATTTGCCAGGTAGCAAAAATACGAAAGCTTAGTTACTTCCCATCTCTGGTGACACGTGTCTGTGTGATCATAGATATATATCTGTGTGTGATAGTCTGTTTCCGTGTACTGTGACGGAGTGTGATTTGTGACGTTTCTGTTTTGTGACGGTGTATTTATTGGGACATCGTTCTAACGTGCATCTTCCTGATCCGTGATGCCCAAGCCATGTTTCTTTCCCTAACCCTAACTTACATCCAGGTGCCGCCGTGTCTGGTTTCTCGTTTCAGGCTGGGAGGAGGAAGAGGTGAACACTGATCGTTTGAGCCCCACCGTTCTCATCTCTCTGATGGCACCAAAGAAATGCGCAGCTAGTTTCAGTGGGACTCATTATCTGGTGGGACGACTTCTTCCCTACGACATCCAGAGGAAGTACGATCTAAACCCCCAAGAATACTCCGGCACCGACTGTGTGATCGAACTGGAGTAGGACGAGTCGACACAGCCTTTAAGCTGTAGTTGCGCAATGAGTTCTGTTTGAGTATATCCATAATATACTGGTTAAATCATATTTACATAGTTTAGTTTGGAAAAAGTTAACTAGCAGTTTAAACCGGACTAATCAAAAGCCCAGAAATGTCAATTGTTTAAATATCCAAATAAAATTAAAATAGCTCCATGTTTTTCAATGTCTTTATTTCGCATAAGCAGACATTTAAGACAATATTTACATTAGACAAGCATTTTGGTTCAAAACAAAAATCCATTATCGTTTCTCCTGGCATCATGCCAAGTCACCCATTTTGTAATTTCCCTCATGTCATATTACAAACGACCACAGGGGGGCAGAACCAAACATCTGCCTGGGCATTTTGTATGGACCTCCATGTTAAAATCTCACGCCCTGTTACATGGTCAACAAAGGACCAGCTTCACAGCAACACCAGGAGAAACTAGTGTTTTTAACAACCTGAAACTGACAGAATTACAGGTCCAAAGATGATGAGCAATTAGTTGAAGAAATGAAATTTTCTAAAGATTTGCTTAGTGTCGCTACTATGGAATTAATTTGTCAGCAGTGCACAATCTGTGAATGCCCTTTGAAAGAAAAACAAATTCCTGAGTTAAAGGGAAATAGTCTTGAGTAATCCTGACAGGGGAAAATAGTCGATCACACTGGGAGTAACAGCTGTACCAGGCTACATGCTAGCCTGTATAGGTAGCTGTCTGCTTGTTATAAGTCCCATTCATACAAGCTGTATAGTATTCCAATTGAAATTCGCACGAATTCTACAAATCGAAATTCTAGTGAAATTCACCTAGTTGTTATCTAAGAGATTATGTTAGCTAAATACTGGATATTTACCATCCATAAATATGTGCCAAATGTCTGTCTGATTTCATGTTCCTAAGTCACTAATTGACGGTGCACCAGAGTACAAAGGTATAGGCAAAACATGACATGGATTTCAGGAGAAATAGGTTTTGTTAATGTATAGTGTAAGGCAAGTCGAATGGATTTGGGAAATTGACCTGCCGGGATTTGATATTTTTAGTACTAGCAGTCACATGGATATTGCAGCAATATTGCCCGCATAATCACACAGTATGATCAAATATTGGGGGGGGGGGGGGGACATGTCTCTCTGTACCCACATAGAATTACACCTATGAATCGTGACCAACTAGGTAAAGAGCACATCAAAAAGAAGCCGAATTAAACAATAAAAAAAAACATGTAGGACCAATCTCTCGAGTCAGGACATGAGTGAGTACTAGGCCCCTCGGTTCTGCGGCTGTTCCTGGCTGTCCAGGGTAGTGACCCAGGGAGGTGTCCACCAGGGGGTGGACCCCAGGGAGGTGACACCAGGAGGAGGCTAAACCATGCACGTGTTCCACATCTGAGATGAACACAGGATTCTTCCTGTTCCACCATCATCAGTTAACGGTGCTCTACGCTGGGTCTCAACACACACATGCTGCGCGGAGTCTTCAGCCTGGACTGCTTCCAGTGTGACCTTTAACCCCGACCCCTCGCATCTGAAACAAAGATTAATCAGAATTAATGCATGACTCAAACGTGACCAAGCCATGACAGGATGCATGAGCAGAGCCTCTGAATCTCTTAGTGGCTCAAACTCCAGGATGAGGTTTCTAAGGGCTTTCAGTCCAGTAAACAGAAATTGACATGCGTGTGCAGGTTAGGGTCCCTAAAGCAGTCTACCAACTTCCTGCCTGATCTCAGACGAGTTTACAGTCTGACACATCAGTCAATATTCTCATACGTCTTCCAAGGGAGGAGACAATGCCCCTCGCTGACCAGCGAAGGTGTTGGTGATGTAACGGATGAGTTTGAGGGTGGTGGGAAGTAGGAATGAGTTAAAGATGAATTTGAAGGTGGTGGGAAGGAAGTACAATCCATTTTAAAGCGTTGTACAGAGAAGTTACAGGGTTTAAAGTCATAGGAAAGGATGCAGTAGAAACACAGACCAGTGATGTTGGGCCAGACCTACCTGCTGGGGTGGAGGGTAGACCCGACCCTGGTCCTCCGCACGCAGGCACGCCACGTCCTCTCAGGCGGTCACCTGGGATCCCCTGGACAGAAGACAGCAGCCAGTCAGCACAGGTACAAACACCTCCGAAAACGTTACAGGCATGCAGTAAGTGCTCAACCTACGTTCTTCTAAACAAGACTGCTACTCAGTACTGATGTGACCGACTGGTCTGGGCGCTCGCCCCACACATGTAACTGGATAAGAGGATTAAAAAAACAAAATAATAATTGCTTAAGCAGACTGGTTTAAGAGGCCTGGACGGAGGAGGGTCAATTGAGAGCGTCAGGAAGGAGAATTTCTTCACTGGAGGTTCGAAACACATGAAGAGACCTGAACTAGTTTGAAGAGGGTGAGAGGTGAGTGTAGGGCTTGATCCTAAAAATGACCCTCGCTAGTGGGCCGGGCACCTGAGGAACCTGGCCTCTGCATCTTCAGTTTCAGGAGCTCTTCAGCCATCTTGCAAAGGGGGTTTAGAAATAAGAACCACAGAAGGTGTGAGGAGGGGGGGGGGGGGGGGGGGTGTTGACTGAAGACTGAATTGGAAGAGGGGGTGGCGAGGGAGGGGGGGGGGAGTGCATCTAAAAACACCAGATATTGAATGAACACAAAATGGAAGCAACTGAGTTTGAAGAATGTGAGCAGGAGAGCAAAAAGGAATTGTTTTTTACCTCGAGTGAACAGGCCTACTGTCTCTGAACCTAGGCAACAGAGCAGCTTTCACATCAGACGAGCACTTGGTGGTAGCAGGCGCAACACTTCACACTCCTTCAAGGACTCCTAGGTTTACGTAGCAGCTGTGCTCTTGAACGCAGCGAAGCATTAACACAACCACTGCATCCTCTGACAACACCAAGCCAGCAACCCAACAATGTAAATCCTGCTCGGGTCCGTACATCCCTGAGAATTGGGATCGAGTCAAGTCTCTCATGGCTCGTTTGAGATGTCAATGGGTTGATTGGAATCTCTTGAATTAGCTGGAACTGTACTCCTAACCAGATTTCCCACAAACCTAACACCACCATGAACAACAAGACTGGATTATCTTGTAACTACCATCTTCACTGGATGACTAGATGCATTTTTTTTTTTTTTTTTTACCCTGTTCTGTAGACAGTACCACTAGGTACCACTACTAGTGGTAGTATCGGCCAACACTAGACACCTTTAAGGTGATAAGGGAGGCCATTTTGTGGGCCCTGCATCAGTTGCAAATTAGCCTCCATTACGGTCAAGTTTAAATGACAAAACCAATTGTTTTCTAATAATTTTATCAATATGACTAAGTTCACCCCCTACAAATTACTTTTGAAAGGCACAAGGAATCAGAATATTTTGAACAAAATCGCTTTAATAGGCTCCATGAAGCCAGAATTGACAAAAAATAAATCTTCAATGTTGATGATACAAAGAACAGAAAGTACAAAATCGTTCCCATGTGGAATTATCATATTGGGCAGAGAGAAGTAACATTTGACGTTGATCTTTTCTACAGTTCAGTCCATCATAACAGCACATTTAAAATGTAAGAAGTTGAGCAGAGCAAAAAAAAACAAACAGTGAGAACCAAAAAGGAACAAAAGAGATACCTTAGGCTGGCTGTAGCATGGTGAATTTTACTACTTCCATTTAACAGCCAACCTCTTCAGGCGTGTGGGGGACACCAGTCTGAAAGGAATTCACTCTTTGTGGAAAACGGCACACATACAGGACCCTCAGTTACGTCAAGAACGTTCTATTAGAAGCCGAGGAAGAGGCATTGCTGCCTAGCAACACTTAAGGAATGTATAATATATCTATAAAATCCAAAAAGTACATCCCCACCCGCCAGCTTTCTAAGTGGAATCTTTTCGCTCTGGTTTAAAACGTGGCAGGAGGTAGGTCACGGGCATGGTCATAGAAATGAAATAGAGGAACTGAAATGGTACACAGGTCCCAATGGACGCCCCCCAGGTGAGGGAACAGGCCAGGGAGAGAGATGTCAGTGCTAGGGTGAAAACAGGGCAAAAGGAACGTCGAAACAGCAGCTGTTTCAGGGAAACAAGCGCCTGTGAGTAGGAATAGGTTACTTTCCACCGAAGTTAGCATTTGACGGGACCAACAAGACATAGCTTTTTTTTTATATCATGTAACCAAACGAAAGGCTGAAGGAGCATTCTGTCTCACCACACAAGTAAGACATCGAACTGGATCTTATAATTTTTTTTTTCTCTGTTTTTTTTAACTTTTAAACATGGTTTGTAAAGGAATGGCCGAAACTAACTTCAAGGTGCTCGAGCTACTGGAACACAGAATAGGACTACAGAAAAAAAAAAATCAGGTCAATAACACAACATGGACATTTCTTGAGGAGCGCATCTGTTTTTAAATACAGCCAGCCAGGGGGTGATCTTGAATCAGGGAGGATTTTTACTCGTGTGAAGCTGAGGACAAGAAGCGGGTAAAAGTAAGGACACTGAAAGTTTGAAGGAACATTGACAATCCCACTGCTACCCCCCACTACACACCCTCAACACATCTGGACCCAAAGCAGAGGCCAGTGGAGTCTCTCCCTAAATGAACAGTACCCCCTCCCCCAAAAAACAGCCAAATGTCTTTGGGGGAGATTGAGGGCCCCTATGAAAAACCTTAAAACTAACATCAGGTGAGCCGAGAGGCGTGGCCTGTGGTGTGAGGGGGAGGGGCATCTAGTCATACGTACCATAGCTGTCATAGCTGTCTCTGTAGGAGCCGCCCGACCGGTCTCCATAGCCACCCTGGCCCCTAACATTGAAATGGGAAATAAGAGAAAAAGAGTAAGGTCCTTGAACACTACTCGCACAACCCAGGCTTCTGGGCAACTGTCATTTTAACATTAAGAAATCTCACTTCTCAAGTCCACATTTTACTGATACTGTGCATATTCCGTTAGTCAAACTAGTTTAAAAATGGATTTAAGGTGACTCCAAAATGGTCTCAAACATCCTCAAGCTCACCTATTGTCCCTGTATCCTCCGCCGCCGGAGGAATATCCGCCACCACCTCCACCACTTCTGTAACCTCCACCGCCACCACCATATCCCCGGTCTCCACCGCCGCCGCCGCCATAGCCTCGGTCGCCTGAATCATAGCTCCTGCTGCTGCCGTATCCCCGGTCTCCACCGCCGCCATATCCTCCACCGCCACCACCACCTAAGAAATCAGATCCCAAAAACCCGGTTTAACAAGACATTTCACGTGCACGGAAATGTGTAGAGGTTGGTTTCTCTCTCTAAAGGAGGGCATAGCCAGGGAGCAAATGGAGATCAAGGGAAATCACACCATATTGCGGGACAGCCAGCCCTTACCTCGTGAGTAACCACGCCCACCTCTGCCTCCACCATATCCTCCCCCACCATATCCACCGCGTCCTCCTCTGTAGCCGCCGTTGCCTCCGCCTCCTCCACCACCTCGGCCTCCACCCTTGCCTGCCTCATCCACACGAATCGTCCGGCCATCCACGGTCTGCAAAAAGAAAAAAATGTTTTGTTTAATAAATTTGCAAATATATTAGATATGGTGGAAATATGCACTTGATTTACACCAATTAGACTGCTTATGCAATAATTGAATGTCATTTATGCTATAAATAGCTTTAAATCGTCAAGCCAGAGACTGTTTAGTCATGCTAGTATGCCATGCTAGCAGTACAGACTTTGGCCACCACGTGGTCGTGGTACAATGG
This sequence comes from Thaleichthys pacificus, assembly GCA_023658055.1. Lineage (NCBI taxonomy): Eukaryota > Metazoa > Chordata > Actinopteri > Osmeriformes > Osmeridae > Thaleichthys > Thaleichthys pacificus. The sequence goes on from CM042854.1 coordinate 1,867,672, forward strand.
GTCATCCACTACCAACATGGCTGGTTGTTGAGGGCCCGATGTTGGCGCCAAGATCTACTCACTTTTCCGTTCATTTCGCCCAACGCCTCCTTTGCGTCATCGGCATTGTCGTACTTGACGAAGCCGAATCCACGAGACCTTCCCGTGTCTTTGTCTCTGATCACATCAACTGCGAACAATAAGACGTAAATGATTAACTGGAAATAACTGCACATATGCAAAGAGAATCTCATATACGTTTGTCGCCAGTAAATCATTCTGCGGTGTTTACCTTTTGCTATGTTTCCATACTTGGAGAAAGCCGCCTCCAAAGACTCTTCGTTTGTGTCGAAGCTCAGGCCACCGACGAAAAGTTTTCCTTCGTCGGACATCTTTCTTTGTCTGTGACAAAATAATTGAATTAATTCGATGGCAGGACAGAACAAAGCTTTTGCTTTAGAACGTAGTTTTAAAAATCCAATAACAGAAAATCCATGTTAGTAATCAAACCACTTGGGTAAGAAAAAAAAAAAGGCCACGTAATGTTTGAAGCTGACAAAATTACGTGCGATCCATCGCTACGCACTTGTAGCCTGATTGTGGTATGCTAGCTTGACGTCGCTGGATTGAAATAACGATTGTTGACTAACATTGAAATCGACATACTATAAAAAATTAACTATTTTTATACAACTACAGGCAAACTAACTAACATTATGCATTATAAACTTGGGTCTGCAACGGTAGGGTCGGATTAGCTTGAGGCTAATGTTCTAAAGAAGGCCAGATTGCGGCGCCATTTTATATCAAGACCACGTTGTTGGCCTAGTCCGCCACCACCTGGCCTGCTGCTAAGCTAATGCTACATAGCCAGATGTTCTTAAATATTAACTACCTCACTACGGCGTCGAAATGGATTGGTACTATACAACTTGTATAAGAAGCATAGTTATGTTATAGGATAACTAAAATACTGGTGTCGTTTCGTTTTCTAGGCAGTTATGTAAGCTAGCTTCCTTGAAAATTCCCAGGAAGGCACGGTAAAACCTACGTTTACAATAGTAGAAAATAATCACAATCTATAACGAACGAATAGTTGGAGCTAGCGTCTTCAAACAAATAATAATATATTGAAAGCTAGTCAGAGTAAAAAAAGACATCTTAGAAATCGAATACATTCTTACCTTTAGCTGGCGGAAACGAAAGCGGCTGGTGCTCAGGGATGCACGTCGAAAGGAAAGACTGGGTGGCGCGCTCTGTTCTTGAGGGTGCGTGGGGAGTATTTAAATGAGTTTGAGAGGGAGGGACTATGGACAATTTGAATAGACCAGATCAGCCTCTGCCCGGTGATTCGTTTGAAATTAAAGGTTTCCTGTAAAACAACAGAAAAAAAAAGAGGACAACTGCACATTATAATTGCATTATAAGAAGCCGAGATCCGAATCTGGGTTTACTTCAGAGTAAAAATACCTAGTGAATATTATTTTTTTAATAACTTTCTTTGGTTTGTCCTGCTCTAAAGAACCACGGTGTTTGTAGAGCAGGCAGCAGTTAACCCATGCCAGAAAAAATATTTTTCTCAACTCCATGGTCTGGCCTTAATTTCAGGGTCCCTTTTAGTTTATTTTTAAAGTTTTTTAGGACATTAGGCCCTTTAAATGTTTTAACATAAATAAATATACAATTTTCAAATAGTAAGACAAATTTCTGACCTCTCCCTCATCCAAACTGAAGGTAAACACTCGAAATTATTCAGTTAAAAAAAATATTTAAGAGAGGCATACATTTTTATTGTCAGACAATTCTGTTTGTTCATCATTCCTGTTTGTCTCATTTTCATGTCAAGAGTCTAAACTAAACCTAAACGACTTTATATACTGATACTTTTGTTTACAAATACAGCATGCATGAGCTCATAGAAATAATAAGCTTATATCACTGTTAGTTCAGAAAACAACATGCAAATATGAATGTCTTAATGCAGCACAATGTCCAGCACAATGTCTTGTGTGCTGGTCTAACCAGTGGTGGGACTGAGTTTACCAATACAGTACATATTACATTTTATTCATCTGCCACTTTTATCCAAAGCAACGTCCAAATATTGCAGATAGAAAGTACAGCGTTAGAGAAAAAGATGAGAAGGGGAACTGGCTGTATTGACAGGCTGTGTCGCAAAGCTTGTGTGAACATGAACATGTGGAATCTGCACACAAAGAAGTCTCCATGGAGCCATTTTGAATTCTGGTGTCCCTATAGGGCCCACTCATCACCCCTCCTCTCCCCCCCCCGTCATTTTGAAAGTCAAATTGGGCTGCGTGAGGGTGAGGGGGAGCGCGTGGTCTTTGTCTGAAGCTGTGAAATGCATAGTGTGTCCCACCTGGATGAAGTGAGCCCTCAGGTTTGCCTTTGTGTCCATGCGAGGTGTTCCCACAGGGGTGTGATTCCAGAAGATAAAATCAGTGCCCCCCTCCTGGAGCAACAAAGGCCGTGACCATCCCCCCACTACACAGAATGGGGAGCAGACTCAAAGTGTGGAAGGCCGGGCCATTCACAGTTTTCTCCTAATTGTCTCAGGGACTCAGGAGTAGAACAACCAAGACGGGGGCCTTGATCCTCATTTAAATAAGAAGACAATTCAGATTGCCCACAGAAGATGTGTGAGAGAAAATAATAACCTTCTCTACTCCTCTCTCTTCTCTGTGTGTTGTGTTTGAGATCCTACACTTGTGTATTTTCCACATGCACCGTTTGTATGTCGCTTTGGATAAAAACGTCTGCTAAATGAATAATATGTATTGTAAGAGTTGAAACCATAACAACAAATGTAGACTGGATTAATAGGAAAGAGGGCCCAGAAATCCAGTGTACCTGTGGCCTACTTGAATTGTTGCAAAAGATTGAAACTTAAAAACAGTGAGGAATACTCCTCAGGTCTAAGACTGGAGACTTAATCCTCATTTAAATAAGAAGACAATCCAGATTGCCCACAGAAGATGTGTAAGAGAAAATAAAAACCTTGACCTGGTAGACAGCAGTCATCAAGAATTGTTTACAATACTATTATCAGGGCAATATCAATTGATTGAGTTAATTTTGTTGTTTTGACACAATGACTCAAATAAAACTCTAAGGTTGTGTTGTGACATTTCTAATCCAAATGGTTAACAGGCTGTCTGTCTGTTTCTTTTCAAAACAGAGAGGGTAGAGAGTCCAGAGGTTTTCAGGTTTAAGATTTAATTATATTTATATACTATACTGTTCATAAGAAATGCTCGCATAAGATTAGTTTATTTGATATCACTCTCTTACACCCTAACTTGGCTTTCAAAGCCACATTCTCTATGTGTTGTGTTTGAGATCCTACACCTCTGGATTTAACCACATGCACTGTTTGTATGTCGCTTTGGATAAAAGTGTCTGCTAAATGAATAATATGTATTGTAATGTAATTCAACCATAACAGCAAATGTAGACTGGATTAATAGGAAAGAGGGCCCAGAAATCCAGTGTACCTGTGGCCTACTTGATTTGTTGCAGAAGATTGAAATTTAAAAACAGTGAGGAATACTCCCCAGGTCTTGTGGAGAAACTCCCCCCTCCCCTCCCCTCTCCCCCTCCCCTCACCCATCCCTTCCATCCTCCCCCCCACCCCCCCCCCCCCACCCTATTCACATTTCTGGGTTTATTTTCAAGGCCTGCGTAACAACGAATTGCCAGACACCTTTGTTTAAATGATGAACTGATGAACTAATGCTGTAATCTGTGTTTACGCCCAGCAGTTCATTCATGTCTGTCATAAGACATAGAAACCTCTGAAGCCACAAGACTGTCATACCAAGTCATCACTGTAGAGGGCGATGTTGTCCCATCTCCTAACTCAACAGGCACATGGCCGTACTTCCAGGTTCAGATGGCTGAGCGGTGAGGGAGTCGGGCTAGTAATCAGAAGGTTGCCGGTTCGATTCCGGGCTGTGCAAAATGACGTTGTGTCCTTGGGCAAGGCACTTCACCCTACTTGCCTCGGGGGGAATGTCCCTGTACTTACTGTAAGTCGCTCTGGATAAGAGCGTCTGCTAAATGACTAAATGTAAATGTAGCCCTCAACAATGGACGCCTCATACATATTAGAGCAGAGAAGACTCGAGGATAACTAAATACTGAGATGGTTCCTGTTAGTCCTGTGTCTCTCAGAGCCGGTCAGTTAACCAACTGCCTCGAACTCGAACCCCATCAGAGACCCTTACAGCATCATGCAGTGTGTAGTCTGTAGGATATAGTATGCAGTGTGTAGTGTGTAGGATATAGCATGCAGTGTGTAGTGTGTAGTGTGTAGGATATAGTATGCAGTGTGTAGTGTGTAGGATATAGTATGCAGTGTGTAGTGTCCGAGTTTAAACTCTACCTGAGGCATTTATGTCTGTTTCTGGACGAGAGAGAAAAATAAAGAGAGAGAAATAAAGAGGGAAATAAAGAAAGAGATATTAAGAAAGAGACAGGAGAAGAGAGTGGAGACATTTTGTTCCAGACAAAGCCTGATGCCACCCCCGTCTGTCCACTGTGGACTGCACACACTACACACACACACTACACACACACGCACGCATACACTACATGCACATACACACTACATGCACAGACATACTACACACATGCACACACATACACACACACAGACACACTACACAGACACACTACATGCACGCACAGACACACGCACACACTACACACACACAGATACACCACACACTCGCACACACTACACGCACACACTACACACCCACACACCCACTACACACTTCACACACAACACGCTCTCAGAAGCTTGATTGCCACCCCCATGTGTCCATCTCGCCCCACCATCCTGACTGTCTAACAGTCTAGTGACACCGCCAGTCTCTCCGCGCCCTCTCGCCTACTCCAACACACCAACGCAGAGCACGCAAAAAAAACAAAACAAAGCTACCGCCGTTACCACGGAAACCTCTCATACAACAGGAGGAGAGAGGATTCTGGACAGATTAATAATGTTACAGGCCCAATCTCATAAGGAGTGTGTGTGAGGGGGGTTATGTCGTGTGAGCTCCCTGTTATACTGTATGTTTTGCTCAGTCCGACTTTGACTTTTTTCTTTGGTTGGATGACTGTGATTTCTGTATGAACGTTGTAGTTTCATAGAGGTGCTGCTGGCAGGCAGATGAGAGAGGCATATTAGAAGAGAGGTAGAGAAGGGAGAGAGAGAGGGAGGGAGAGAGAGAGAGAGAGAGAGAGAGAGAGAGAGAGAGAGAGAGAGAGAGAGAGAGAGAGAGAGAGAGAGAGAGAGAGAGAGAGAGAGAAGAAGAGAAAGAAGAGAGAGAATGGGTGACGGTAGAGGAAGTTCTGTGTCTCCACAGTGAAAGAACATGCAGCACAGGTGAACCAGAGATGACATTCCGAGGAGGATAGTGTTGCCATAGTGACAGTTTCATGTGTAGGAGCCGTTTCTCTCCAACAGGCCGTTATATGTGTGTGTCATGTCCCGTTTTCTCACTGCTGTATCTAAATACATATTCTTCCAAGGCATGATATAAAACGAACAAAACATCAATAAAAAGCTGGCAGCCCCACACTCTCCTTGTTAAGTGACCCAGAATGAAGACTTGGGAGCTCTGCTCTCCTCAGAGCTGAGAATAGCAGCACGTGTCCTCAAACAGCTCAAAAGTGAGGTGCAGGAATCTACAGACGACCAACTTCACACATCAGAGGGTTGTGCACATCGTCTGAGTAGCGAAAAAACGCCCCGAAATTTCCTTACAGCTGAGGGACTGAGAACATCCACAGTGAATAATACCTGATTAATATTAGCGCTGTGTGGGAAGCCCAAAATAGCAAGAACTGAATACAACACCTTGGTTTGTGGCATGATTAGCCCTCGTGATTCATAGTGATTAATAACGCCTCGTGACTCTCCAGTACCACGTTGAGGGAGGGTCTTCAACATCAACCACACACACACACAGACACACACACAGACACACACACAGACACACACACTTCGACGAGAGCCTAAACACCTTAACATGATCACCTCAGACTTGAGGGGCAGTTCTATGGGCATATGTGAAGCCCTCTGTGACATGCTTGCGTGTAAAAAAGGCTATACAAATACATTTGATTTGACTCAGACCAACTTCCAAAACTGAAATGGAAAGTGTTTATTTTAAGGGCTTTTGTTGGCTTGGATGGCAGCTAGTGTTTCAGCGGGCACGGGCCCACATTAGTCAGTGTGCCACGAGCTGCTTAAGGGTGTTTTTGTGGGGAGAGAGAGAGAGAGAGGGGGGGAGTGTGTTTCGTCGTGTTTGCAAGAGCCTGTCTGTGGGAGGTGCCGTGTGTGTACTGTGAATGTGTTAGTGAGAGGTGAAGTGTGTGTCTGAACGTGTGTGTGTGTGTGTTGTGTTGTGTAGGTTTGGGGGAGAGCGTGTGTGTGTGTGTGTGTGTGTGTGGGAGGGCCAGAGAGAGATGAGTCTCTATGCAGCCTGCCCTGTCCACTCACGGCTGGTCAACACCAAGGACAGAATAATCACAGCCATGATGTTCCCCCCCCCACACACACACACACCCTTCTATCGTCTGAGTATCCTCTGCCTTTTTTATCCGTTTATCATCAGTCTCCCTTTTGGAGTCTTATCTAGAACTCCACGTCTGCGCGCCGACTTCATAACAGCTCCCACGCTCTCGTTGTTGTCAATTAACACAAAATAAATACTTTGTTAAGGTTATGTACAAGATTCACTTCAAGTTCCAGTTTAGAGACTTAAAAGACCAGCGCCGTGTTGGGAATCCACCGTCGTTGCACACTCGCAACCTGAGAAGACAAAAAGAAAATCGTTGATAAGAAAATAAATCGACATAGATTATAACAAATAAGCTATTGAAGGCTACTAGATCATTAGGCATGTTATAAATGTCAGCTTGTCACTATTCAAGTGAGCATCTGCATGGTTCTAAAAGAGATAGCCTACCAATCATCAATGGTTTCCTTATTTCTGACTTTCTTTCTGCTACAACTAGTCCTAGTCACAGTGGTACACACACCACCACACTTCCATCTACAGACCTCCACCTACCTCCTGAAACAGGGAACATTTCCACCTGGAAGTAAATTATAGGCTACTCTACCAAGTGTAACCGAGGGAGATTTGAATTCCGAACGCAAAAGACCACGCACACACAGTGAGCTGGCACAAAGTCGTTATTTCAACGCATAAGTGGTTGTCTTAACTCTCGGGATAGTTAGTGTGTTGCCTCCCGTTAGCCCTTTAACTGGCGGCAAATCCTTAGGCTACCGGACTAGCAATGCTAGGCACAAAGCAAGTCTGTTAAATACTAAACTCGCACTTCTAAGACCGGAGCTACGTTTTGACTGTACTTTTACTGATTGTCGTATGATTCATGGGATGGGTAAATAAGTGAAATTAGTATTTTAAGTGAATTTACAGCTACGATGACGGTTGTGTAGAACTTCACTAGCTCTACAATAAACATTTGTTTATTACGAATTGTGTGATGATTTGTACTTAGTTAGCATACTTAGTTTAAGGAGCAGTAGTTAGGGTTTGGTAAAAAATAACTTTTAACCTAAGGTCAATCATAGCATAGATCAATATGATATATTCAACTTTGGCTTTTGCCAACTAGGCTAACAGCGGTTTGTTGGTAAAGGTGAAAAGTTTCATGCTTCTCTACGGCATTCAAACGTCCTTGTTGTGATGACGCCACAACTACCCCTATAGAGGACAGGAAGTGGGAGCTAGGACGCATGATCTTGGAATCAACCTCCGTGTGTTCAATTTAGGCGTCTTCAAAACACGGCAACCGGGAAACGAGGTCAGACAAGTGGTCTGTGTACTCTGTATAGACCATCATCTGAGTCCTTCACAATTAGAAATAAAGCACTCCATCATTGTGTAACTTAGCTACCCGAAGTGCCTCTTCTGAAAAATGAAGAAAAATCTCACAATTAATTCAAAATAAGTCGTTAATAAACCAAGTGCAGGTTCTCAATTAAAGAGCTAATTTTGATTGCACTCGTTGAGGGCTCAACATTCACCCCAGAGCACTCAGTGAAGCCATTCTAGGCATGTCTTGGGCATCACGCCTCCTGATTGGGAGGCAATGCAGCTGTTCTCAAATGCTGGGAGACCAATCCACAATCCCAAATCTGATTGGTGTCTCAGGGCTGGAAAGTAATCAGCTTTGATAACAAGGAAAGGGATGGAGCCACCTTCTTTAAAAAGGCCCTCATTCAGGTAGGAAAGCACAAGTCTAGTTCTTTGTTGTGCAGTGATGGAGGGTTCAGGCAAATGTTGCCTTTGTTTAGCAGTCCTTGTCGTGGTTGTTAGTGATACGTGGGCGCAGAGTGAGGGGTGGCTATGGACTCCCCCGGAACCAGAAACATCTTCAGATCTACAGCTGCCGCAGGATTCTCTGCTGTCTAATTCAATTCCACAACCCAAGAGACCCCACCGACCCCAGAGGTCTCAGTGGCCCCAGAGGCCGCAGTGGTCCCAGAGGACTGAGTCACCCCAGCAACCTCGGAGACCCCAGCGGCCCCCACAGCCTAAGGTTCCCCCGCAGCCCCAAGAACCCCAGTGGCCTCAGCCTCAAGAACCCCAGGAACCCCAGTGGCCTCAGCCCCAGGAACCCCAGGAACCCCAGTGGCCTCAGCCCCAGGAACCCCAGGAACCCCAGTGGCCTCGGCCCCAGGAACCCCAGGAACCCCAGTGGCCTCAGCCCCAGGAACCCCAGGAACCCCAGTGGCCTCAGCCCCAAGAACCCCAGGAACCCCAGTGGCCTCGGCCCCAGCAGCCCCAGTGGCCTGGGCCCCAGCACTCCCAGGAGTCTGAATACTCCCGGGAGTCTGAAGTTCCCCAGAGGCCCACGGTTCCCCAGGTTCCCCAGAGGCCCACGGTTCCCCAGGTTCCCCAGAGGCCCACGGTTCCCCAGGTTCCCCAGAGGCCCACGGTTCCCCAGGTTCCCCAGAGGCCCACGGTTCCCCAGGTTCCCCATAGGCCCACGGTTCCCCAGAGGCCCACGGTTCCCCAGGTTCCCCAGAGGCCCACGGTTCCCCAGGTTCCCCAGAGGCCCACGGTTCCCCAGGTTCCCCAGAGGCCCACGGTTCCCCAGAGGCCCACGGTTCCCCAGGTTCCCCAGAGGCCCACGGTTCCCCAGGTTCCCCAGAGGCCCACGGTTCCCCAGAGGCCCACGGTTCCCCAACGGCCCACGGTTCCCCAACAACCTCAAACTCAACCTCAGCGGCCTCAACAACCGCAGTGGCCCCAGCGGCCTCAACTGCCCCCGTGGCCCCAGCAGCCGCAGCAGACCCCGTGGCCCCAGCAACCTCAGCAGCCGCAGCAGACCCCGTGGCCCCAGCAACCTCAGCTGCCCCCGTGGCCCCAGCAACCTCAGCTGCCCCCGTGGCCCCAGCAACCTCAGCAGCCGCAGCAGACCCCGTGGCCCCAGCAACCTCAGCTGCCCCCGTGGCCCCAGCAACCTCAGCAGCCGCAGCAGACCCCGTGGCCCCAGCAACCTCAGCTGCCCCAGCAACCTCAGCAGCCGCAGCTGCCCCCGTGGCCCCAGCAACCTCAACAGCCGCAGCAGACCCCGTGGCCCCAGCAACCTCAACAGCCGCAGCAGACCCCGTGGCCCCAGCAACCTCAGCAGCCGCAGCTGCCCCCGTGGCCCCAGCAACCTCAACAGCCGCAGCTGCCCCCGTGGCCCCAGCAACCTCAACAGCCGCAGCTGCCCCCGTGGCCCCAGCAACCTCAGCAGCCGCAGCAGACCTCGTGGCCCCAGCAACCTCAGCAGCCGCAGCTGCCCCAGCAACCTCAGCAGCCGCAGCTGCCCCCGTGGCCCCAGCAACCTCAACAGCGACCTTGGCCCCGACGACCTCAATTGCCCCAGCAACATCGGTGGCCCCAGCAACCTCAGATGCACCAGAACAGCCTGCAGCCTCAAGAACCTCAAGTGCCTGAGTGGGTTCAGTGGGCTGAGCAGTTCACCAACATGCTGCAGGATAGCCCCGACACTAAATGTGCCGTAGATGTCAACACGAGGGTAGTGTGTGGAATGCCTGATATTACAGTGGAGAAATGCCAGGCCATCGACTGCTGTCATGATGGACGCCAGTGCTACTATGGGAAAGCAGGTTGGTGGGAAGAGCTGGTTGGGGACACATGGGGGAGTTTTCGAACTGTGGGAATTTGGGTATGTTTTTTTTCCCAACAGGTTTAGACGATACCTTTTTAGTGGTAGGAAGGCCATGATTGGGTTTGTCTATCATGCCCACTTGCCATCTTTGGTCACCTGTCATCTTTCTACCCCAGTGACAGTGCAGTGTACCAAAGATGGGCAGTTTGTGCTGGTGGTTGCCAGGGATTCCACCCTGCCTACCCTGGACCTGGATTCCCTTCGCTTGCTGGGAGGAAATGATGCCCCCTGCAGTCCTGTTGATGCCAATTCAGCATTTGCAATCTTCCAGTTCCCTGTGACTGAATGTGGCACCACCATGACTGTGAGTAGTTAAGACGTGCCCAAGCAACCATGTTGCTTCTTAAAGATGCTTTGTTTCAGTTGTAGTTGTATATCAGTTTACTTGTCATGACGAATCAAGGAAGCCCATAAGACAGGAAGTCTTCTCTCAGATTTGTTCTACTGTGCATCCTTTAGGAGGATGGCGGCTTCGTGATCTATGAGAACAACATGTTGTCCACTTACAATGTTGCTGTTGGCCCCAGAGGATCCATTACCAGGGACAGCCATTTTGAGTGAGTTGTCTCAATACTTTAGACCAGTGGTTCTCAATCCTGAGGACCAGGATTGAGAACCACTGCTTTAGACCACAAACAGACCTTGCTAGTGGCGAAGGGCTGTTCTACACTACCCTGTTGCCGGAACGACTAGATGCGGGCAGTATCTTGTAATCCCCTCCCTACATCTGCTTAGTTCAGAGATTCAGTGGGTAAAGGGAACCTAAATGTTAAATGTATGGGGTTTTGACTACCTTGACAAAAGCAGAGGCCCTGTAGATTGAATGTCTTGGTATCCAGACTGCTGTTCCAGTGTCGCTACTCCAGTTCGTCCATTGAGGCGGTGGTGGTGCAGGTGGTGCCGGTGCCGCCTCCGGCCTCCATCGCTGCCATGGGAACACTGAGGGTGCATCTCAGACTGGCTAATGGACACTGCCTCACCAAGGGCTGTGTGATTGGTGAGTGGGAGTCAGACCATGGTTACGTCTCCATAGGAACTCTTTTGTATGCAGGGAGTCAGGTGGCTGAGCGGTGAGGGAGTCGGGCTAGTAATCTGAAGGTCGCCAGTTCGATTCCCCGGCCATGCCAAAATGACGTTGTGTCCTTGGGCAAGGCACTTCACCCTACTTGCCTCGGGGGGAATGTCCCTGTACTTACTGTAAGTCGCTCTGGATAAGAGCGTCTGCTAAATGACTAAATGTAAATGTATGCGGGTTTGCTGTGAACTAAGATTCTAGCGCAGTTTAAACGCCTAGTAGGATTAGTTCACTTTGACACTTAATTGTTAGTCCAACATGACCTCACAATCTTGATAAATGTCAGTTTTTGTTGGTGACCGCGTAGATATGTATCACTGCTAGTCAGAGACGAGTCCAGTTTCAGTTCAGTGGGGTCCAAACCTCGATGTAAAGTCATGGCCCAAGGCTGTTTTTAATATTGGACAGATGCCACTGGGAGGAGGTAGCGTAGGAGATGGTAGAAAGCAATATTTTTTTTTCTGAGGTCAGGTTCTTGCTTACCTCTAGTTACAGCCCTGCCATTAAGCTAACCTCATCCACCCTTCCGTCTCCCTGCAGAGAGGGAGGCCTTCACCTCCTTCTACTCTGAGGCTGACTACCCCGTGACCAAGGTGCTGAGGGAGCCGGTGTACGTGGAGGTTAACATCCTGGGCCGGAATGACCCCAGCCTCGTCCTGATGCTGGACCGCTGCTGGGCCACCTCCGCTCCCAGCCCCCTCAGCACGCCCCAGTGGGACCTCCTGCACAACGGGTAGCTAGGCAACGAGACAAAATGGAAGCCTTCTCTCCCTTCCCTCCCTTATCTGGTCCCAGGCTTCTGTTGTATTTGCACTTTTAAATTCATTGTCTTGTGGTTTACTGTTTTGTTTAAATTGGATCAGATTAGTAGTTGCAGTTTTCAAGAAAAACTTGATAAATGTTGTCATTTAGATTTGTCAATGAAGTCATTGTGGATGATGAACACTAATCTTGAACTCCCCCCAGAATTGGCCTTCTGACCTCTCACCCCCTCCTTCCTCCAGGTGTCCCTACCAGGATGACCGCTACCTGACCACCCCGGTCCCTGTGGAGGCCTCCTCTGACCTGCCGTACCCCAGCCACCACAAACGTTTCATCCTGAGGATGTTCACCTTCGTGGACCAAAACACTCTCCTACCCCTGAAGGATACGGTAACATACCTGCATGAGAGTTCATGTTACTTTGGAAAAAGCACCTGCTAAATCGTGTGCATCATGCCATATTACAATAACTTGATTTTATTCCATCGGTGTAGTCTACATGGTAAACCTTAGTCCCTTAAGCATTTGCTCCATACCACCTCTGAGCAGTGATGTAGGGTTAGGTGGCAGCCTGGTGAATTGACATGCCCACTTCAATACCAGACTACACAACTTTATTAAACTGAACACCAGGGGTCGTAATCTGTCCTAGACTAGACCCACGAGTCCTAGTCTACTAGTCTAGGACAGATTTCCCCCTGGACTAGTACCAGAGTCACATCTTGATGTACAGTGTGGCCCCAAGCATTAAAAAAAAACTTGAATATTGTCTCAATTTGTCAGTGCTGCAGTATATAAAAGTACAATTTTAACACTGCAGTCTTATCTTAAATTTGACATGATTTTAATTGAAACCAGCTTTGAGACTGTAGTTCTGTATAATGTGTTGTGTCCTGCCTTTGCCAGATGTTCCTCCACTGCAGTGCGTCTGTGTGTCATAGCAGCGCTCCCGGCTCCTGTGTTCAGTCATGCAACAGGAAACGTGAGTCAACGGTCTCCCCCCTTCTGCCCTTTTAAAAAGGGCCCCCCAAAAATTGAGCATTTAGTGGTTTTTAAGGTTACGAAAGCGTGCTTTGTCTGATCACAGCATGGGATTGATGTAGGCCTGAAATTGCAGAGTACAATTGCATGAAGTTTTCTTTTTTTACACTGACAACATTGAGCTGATTTTCAAAACGGTGCAATGATTTATTTTTATTCTAGTGTTTTTGTTCGGTCAATGAGCTCACTTCACGCTTGTCTCCTACAGGGAGGGAGGTGCCTGCAGGTCAGAAGGCTGGAAGCCGCGTGGCTCTTGTATCCAGTAGGGCAATCATTCTCCAGTGACTCTCTACCCTGCATGTATATGAGAATTGTTATTTTTTTAATAAAAACTGAACACTTTGAAGCAATGTTGAGTCATGCCTTGTCTCCCAGTGAGTTGTGTTGGCTTGGAGATGTGAAGAAGCGCTAGTAAGCTTAAACCTTTTGACAGTTGGTGACAGTTTTGGGAGTGGCAGTTCCTCCTAGGCCCTCGCACGCCATCGTTTCCTGTTCCGAGGGCTGTCCAGCTGACATCCTGCATTAGGAAACTCTTTGATGCAAGTTTGAGCCCCGAGTCAGACTCTGAAGTCACGGGGCTGGATGGTGACATTGAAATAAGACTCCTACTAGTTTTCCTACTAGGTTTTTAATTTCAATTCCTAAACTGATTAAAAAACAGACAACATTGAAATATTGCTTCAGTCAAACGTTTGTTTTCTACAGCGTCTAACTACTATATACATTTGACAAGACATGCATGCTTAAGGCATTAGTCACGGGACACCAACATTCATGTACGACAGTGCTTATAAAGATGAGTGCGTCAATCCGACAGGCCTTCAGCCCTGTCCAGTTTCTCTGGCTGCAGCACATCTAGCTTCATCAGACGAGACTGTTGGATAACGCTGATCCACAGCACGCGATTCTATGCTACATGTTTTCAGTGACACTCCCCTCCCCAAGTAGACACACCAGCGACCGCTGGAGGAAAAGGGATGATTTAAATGTGTGTGTGGATTAATGTTACAGTGCTTCCTGTTGGGTCAGAATCAGAGATGGTATAGAACAGGAAGTGGGGAAAGTCATGTGTGGAGAGGGAGAGTATGGAAACTCCTAGTGCTTCCTGTCAGGGAGAACCTTACTTCCTGTTTCATAGGCTCCTCGGCAAGAGGACAGTTCCCTGTACAGCTGCAACAAGTCTGATTCCAGAACATTCAAGGACGGCGACGCAGTTTATCTGCTGTTTTATCCACAAGTCTGGTGATCATCCAAGGCCGTTTCCTCCTTTCTCTCTTTCTACCTCACGTCCCTCTGCTGCGCTGCACACCTCTCTCTCTCTCTCTCTCTCTCTCCTTCGTTCTCACGCCACCACCAGGTCAGAGGTCAGCTCCGGTTTCCACGGAGACCCCTCCATGACCTCATCCGCTTCCGTGTCGTCCTGGGACGTCCCCTCGCTGCCCGACAGGCTGCCATTGCTGTGGCGCCGGGCCGCCTTGCGTTGCCCGGGCGACCAGGGGTGGCGGAGGCGCTGGGAGTAGGGGTGCGCGGAGGCGTGCGAGGGGTGAGCGCCGCGCCGCGCCCGTCTGCGGAGACGCCGCTGGTACATCAGCAGCTGGAGGCTCTCCAGCTTACAGCGGAGCGCTCTGTTCTCCTCGGAGGATGACGGCGTCTGGGGACAACCTCCCTCACCTGAGGGGGGAGGGGGAGGGAGGAGGAGGGGGGAGGAGGGGCGAAGAGGCGAGAGAGAAGTCAGTTGATTTGCAAGACCAAAAGCACAGTTTAAATGCCCCTATGCATGCCTTGTGTTGTTTAAATTAGCTTCCTTTCATGGTGCCTGGCTGATCTATTCAGTCATTGTTTACTCCCACAAAGAGGAGGAGAGAGTACGGAAGAAGGGGGGAAAAGAGAGGATGTGGGAGAAGGGGAGGAAGAGAGAGGATGTGGGAGAAGGGGAGGAAGAGAGAGGATGTGGGAGAAGGGGAGGAAGAGAGAGGATGTGGGAGAAGGGGAGGAAGAGAGAGGATGTGGGAGAAGAGGAGGAAGAGAGAGGATGTGGGAGAAGGGGAGGAAGAGAGAGGATGTGGGAGAAGGGGAGGAAGAGAGAGGATGTGGGAGAAGGGGAGGAAGAGGAGGAAGAGGAGGAAGAGGCCACTGGAAGGGAAAGGAGCAGGCATGCGTCTGTTTAACTGGTTTTCAACGATGCCTGAGGGACTTTGTTTTCAATTCATGTCACACAGGATTGTTCGGTGACTGCTAATGTCCTGTAGGTGACTGTGCGGTTACCGTGACACCCTGACCCAGAACTCCTCAGGTATCTGGTGATTACAACATCATTAGTTTCCACCCTCACACCCTCAGTTAAAGTGCAGAGTAAGTCTCATAGGTAACCCACATAGAGAGAAAGGTCACGCTCCCATCACTGTGTGTGTGGCTTGTGTGTGCGGCTTGTGTGTGCGTGTGTGACTAATTCAGCCTGGAGTACCAGCTCTAACTGCCCTAACACACACACACACACAACCACACGCATGCAAGCACACACAAACCAGCACATACAACACATTAGTGACTTGGAAACATCTGAATGTGTAGCCAATGGCAGACTGACAATCAGCAGCTACAGTTCATTACTGAGAACAGAGTATCGGTTTCCTAATAATATCCTCACACCTTTCCCACAGATTAACTATGAACTCTGGCGGCCATTTTGGCTCTGGCTTGAGGAGACTGTTTCTGCCTAATCCAGTAGAACCTGAGTACCCTTCACGATTGTGGCTCTACTCTACGGCAACCGGGCTGCCATCTACATATGTTCTCTACAGCCAAACTTCGAGAATTTACCACCAGCAACTACGTTTAAAAACATGGCCTCTTGATTTCTCCGGCAAACGCTCTCCAGATGAACAACTCACCAGTGTGTTTTGCTGGGAGGCTGGCCTGCTGGAGGTGTGGCCCCAGGCTGCTGCTGCTGGTGCTGGGTTCTGAGGTAGCTCTGGAGGAGGCGCTGGCGGTGGCGGGGGGGTCGGAGGTCAGGGGGCAGGAGGGGGAGGCCGGGCCGGGGCCGCGGAGCTGGCAGAGGGAGGCAGGAGCCCCCTGGTGGTGGCGTGTGGCGCTGAGCAGGTCGTTGAGGATCTGGAGGATGGTGGCGATGCCTCGCCTGGGGTGGGAGACGCCGCTCTGGCTGACGGGAGGCAGGGTGCCTGGGGGGAGGAGGGGGAGAGGGGGAGGAGAGGAGGGGGAGGAGAGGGAGGAGAGGAGGGGTGGAGGAGAGGGAGAGGGGGAGGAGAGGAGGGGTGGAGGGGGAGGAGAGGGAAGGGTGGAGGGGAGGAGAGGAGGGGTGGAGGGGGAGGAGAGGGAGGGGTGGAGGGGGAGGAGGGGCAGGAGAGGAGGGGTGGAGAGGGAGGAGGGGGAGGAAGGGGAGAGGGGGAGAGGGAGAGCAAAAGGAAAGTAGGCAAATGAGAGGGAAGGACAGAAGGAGAGAGGGAGTCGTGAGAGAATCCCAAGATGGGAAGAGGGAGAGAGGGAGAGGGAGAGAGACAAAGAGAGAGAGAGAAAATAAGTTAGAACACATTCAACACGCGACTGTGACAATCCCATTCTGTCTCTGCGGAACACCCTCCGGTTCTCCTGTTCTCTTGACCAGTCTGGAGGCTCACCTGAGAAGGTTCCGGAGAAGACCCCGGGAGAGTGACTGACGAAGCTCTCGATGACCGCTCCAGGTTCCCTGCCGGGAGTCTGAGGAGAGGCGGAGGAACAGGACTCCTGAAACACAGGGTCCAAAACAGCTGGTCAGCTACGACTGATACAATTATCAATTGTACAAAAGTGCCATTTAATGATCATATATTGTATGTTGTTGTTTTTACAGTCAGGGTCAAAAAAAGGGATTCAGATACAAGGATTGTAGTTGACTGGTCAGATGAGGTATGATTTCATCATCCCAACCTGATCACATTTGATTAGCGTCACCCTTTTTTTTGTAGCGAAAGCACAGAGAACTTCACATTCGCCGATTTGTGTGTTTCCCTGTATGTCTGCATGTGTCAGTGTATGTGTGTATCTGTGTGAGTGTATCTGTGTGTGTGTAAGTGTATCTGTGTGTGTGTAAGTGTGTGTGCGCCTGTGTGTGTGCACGCCTGTGTGTGTGTGTGCACGCCTGTGTGTGCACACCTGTGTGTGTGTGTGTATCTGTGTGTGTATGTGTATCTGTGTGTGTGTGTGTGTGCACACCTGTGTGTGTGTGGGGGGTGGGTTGCAACAAACGGCAGTTTGTGGGGGTGAGAAAACCAGGGAAACATGAGATCCTGGTTTCTGTTCAGGCCTCTTGTGTTCCTGTTCCTGTTCCGTCACAAACCAGCCTTCCTCCTGACGCTACACTAATACTATGTTAAAACTTGGTCAAAACGCTTTCCCCATTAATACACATTCACTCTATACTGTACTCCTTCCTGAGAAATTACTGTATTGTCCTAGGCATTACTATCCAGTACTATCCAGTACTATCCAGTACTGTCCAGTACTATCCAGTACTATCCAGTTCTATCCAGTTCTGTCCAGTACTATCCACTTCTATCCATTACTATCCAGTAGTACAGTACTATCCAGTTCTATCCTGTTCTATGCAGTACTATCCATTACTATCCAGTTCTATCCAATAGTACAGTACTAGAACAGATCCTCAGGTGTCCTCACCTCTGGGTACGGAGCAGCCGGTGTTGGGCTGGGGGGCGCTGGGCTGGAGCCGACCACGTGAGGGGGGCAGAGAGGGGCGGCGGGGCTGGAGCCGACCACGTGAGGGGGGCAGAGAGGGGCGGCGGGGCTGGAGCCGACCATGTGAGGGGGGCAGAGAGGGGCGGCGGGGCTGGAGCCGACCACGTGAGGGGGGCAGAGAGGGGCGGCGGGGCTGGAGCCGACCACGTGAGGGGGGCAGAGAGGGGCGGCGGGGCTGGAGCCGACCACGTGAGGGGGGCAGAGAGGGGCGGCGGGGGAGGGAGGAAGACAGGGAGGGGGGCCGTGTGAGGAGAGAGGGGAGGGGGCGGGGGAGGGAGTGTGGGGGTGGGGGGAGGCCCGGGGCTGGGGTGTGTGAGGAGGAGACAAGCCGTGGAGGGCGGGGCCAGGGTGAGGGCGACGGATGACAGGGGTCCTGTGGGAGGGGGGGGAGGGGGGGGAGGGGGGGGAGGAGGTGCTGGGCACCTGGGAGTTCCCGGTGAGAGACGGAGTGTGGGAGACGTACGAGGGGTGGGTCGGGGACGGGTACGGCCGGGGGACCCTGGAGGACCCAGACTTCCCAGAATGCACCTTGCCCCCGTTGCGGTTGCCATGGTGCTGTTGCCCGATGGCGTTCTGCGAGGCCAGCTGGAGCTGCACGTACATCAGGTGAGCTCCGATTCCCAGCGCCAGGGTCAGAGGTGAGCGCCCGGACAGGAAGTCACTGACCTGCAGGCAGAGAGAGGAGGAGGTTTTGTTTCAGCGGGTCGTCTTAACAACTCAGGAAGTGGCCGTGGGTGTATTGTGTGTGTGTGCGTACGCTTATGCAGGCTAACCAAAGTGTGAACTGACAGTGGGGCATTTCTAAGAAAACGGCTCCCGTCAGCTCAAGTCACTCCCTAAGAGCTCAACCACACACCCACACACACACATTCACTGAAACACACACACACATGCACACACTGAAACACACACACACACACACTGAAACACACAGAGCTTTACAGTTCACACAGAAGTGAAATGAAGAACTGAGTACACACACCTGCACACACGCAAACACACAAACACACACACACACACACACACATCACGGCCACACAGGAAGTAAGCTCCTTCGCTCATTCAAAATAGCCCCCTGATGCTGTACGAGACAAGCCAACTGACCTAGAAAGTCTACAGCGAAGCATCGCTACAAGACGGGCATCCGTTAAACGTACACAAACAAAACACCCAACACATTTCTGTATCATAACACCATCTCACCGCCGAGGTGAGGAAAAAAAACCACTGACAGAAAGACGACATGCAGCTGTGGGGGGTGAACCCACTCACCTGAGTTTCTGTGAGGTTCTCCAGAGCCTGGATCATGGTGTGGTCTGTCCTGGGAGGCTGTGGCTGGAACAGACAAGCGTGGAGGAGAGCAGAGATCACCCACACTGCACTGTGTGTGAACAGACTGCACCCTGCTCTGGGACACTGGCAGAGAGGCTGTCTCCAGGCCCTGCTGAGCCCAGAGCGGCAGGGGCAGAGAGGCTGTCTCCAGGGGCAGAGAGGCTGTCTCCAGGCCCTGCACAGCCCAGAGCGGCAGGGGCAGAGAGGCTGTCTCCAGGCCCTGCACAGCCCAGAGCAGCAGGGGCAGAGAGGCTGTCTCCAGGCCCTGCACAGCCCAGAGCAGCAGGGGCAGAGAGGCTGTCTCCAGGCCCTGCACAGCCCAGAGCAGCAGGGGCAGAGAGGCTGTCTCCAGGCCCTGCACAGCCCAGAGCAGCAGGGGCAGAGAGGCTGTCTCCAGGCCCTGCACAGCCCAGAGCAGCAGGGGCAGAGAGGCTGTCTCCAGGGGCAGAGAGGCTGTCTCCAGGGGCAGAGAGGCTGTCTCCAGGCCCTGCACAGCCCAGAGCGGCAGGGGCAGAGAGGCTGTCTCCAGGGGCAGAGAGGCTGTCTCCAGGCCCTGCACAGCCCAGAGCGGCAGGGGCAGAGAGGCTGTCTCCAGGGGCAGAGAGGCTGTCTCCAGGCCCTGCACAGCCCAGAGCGGCAGGGGCACCGGGACTTGGGTCCTCCTCACTCGCCATGTTATATGTAGAATACAATTAAAAGTCAAATGAATATCCTTTACACTGTTTGTTTTGTTTTACTGCCTGTCTGCCTGTCTGCCTGTCTGCCTGTCTGCCTGCCTGTCTGTCTGTTTGTCTGTCTGTCTGCCTGTCAGTCAATCCAATCATCCATCCATCCATCTCATCCATCCATGAAGTTGTGTGTGGTTCTGTTTACCGTTAAGCCCGCTTCCACGGCAGGCACCAGTGTTAGCTTGCTCCCGT
This sequence comes from Thaleichthys pacificus, assembly GCA_023658055.1. NCBI lineage: Eukaryota > Metazoa > Chordata > Actinopteri > Osmeriformes > Osmeridae > Thaleichthys > Thaleichthys pacificus. The sequence continues at coordinate 1,887,778 of CM042854.1, forward strand.
CTGAGACTCCCTGGTCCACGAGCTTCCCAGCATTCATCTGCCTGCGCGCGCCAGAGAGGAGGGGGAGAACCAGGATTAATAAAACACCGCCGTACTAGGCGACCACCCCTGCTCGCTGACCAGTCCATTCTCACCACGTCGATACTGGCGTAGATGTGTGGAAAATACGTGAGGATGTAGTATGTGTAGGTTTGAGTCTACGATGGGATTGGTATACAGCGGGTCAGAATCCCCGTCCATAAGGCAAGCGGACGGTGATTAATAACGGGGGTAACTCACGTTTCCTTGTGCAGGAACACGAGCCTGTCCTTGGGCACTCTAAGTCTTTGAGAGAGACGTCTCCTCAAGCCCTCGAGCGTCTCTCCTTGCGGCACGGACAGTTCGAACCGGCTGCCGGTGGTCGAGCAGATAGATAGCCTCATCGGGGACTCGCAAGGGACCGACCCGAAAACCGGAGACCTTTGGGGAATGAAGCTCCGAGTGCTGGGTTGGTGACGGTCCATTCGCGGCGCGGGGATACCGGCAGACGGATGAACAGAGCGGGCGGTACCTAGACTCGTATCTGATTATTAACGACCAGTCGATGGTCCCAGTTTAATGTCTTCTTTTAGGCTACGCTGAAAGACACGGAAGATAATCCTTTCGTCTTCCAGATCGCTGAGGCTATAGCAGGCGAGTGCCTAAACGTTGAACAACGCAATACGATATTTTGCAAGAGGCTTTAATTGAGGATAGTTCACAGATAGCCTACACAGTGAAAAGGATAGCCATAGACTGCAATACTCTGCCTCTACGTGGCTACCTCTCCCTCCAGTCTCCGAACAATGTAAACTGCACTGCACTGTACAATGCGTAAATGTCCTTATTTAATGATAGTGAATTCAGCCCTCCTACCTAAGTAGCCAATCAGTGAAATACATGCGTAGAGTTGGTGAACTCTGTCCAATCGACAGCCTCCGTTTGCTTCCCACATGCGGAATGGTATCCGCCCCTTTTTCTGTGCCTTGGGGCTCTTTACCATTCATAAAGTATGGTGACGTAATTGCTCGAGCAACGATGTTGTAGCCTATATTTTATTACATGGCAGATTCAAAGCTGCAAATCATTTACAACTACACAATTAGACAGCCTGTCTACATTACGCCAACATCACACATGCTAGCGTCGTCCGATGTCGTTTTTGATTCAGGCCTATAGCCTATGTCTAATGTATACATTAATATTAGGGTTAATGTCGTGTTAGATCGTTCACTTTCCGTTGGTAAAATCTACCGATCGTGAGGCGAATCCCTATGACAGTACATCAACCATCTATATTCCATTCTATTCTAGTGTTGTAACCCGTATCTGCCCGTCTCTGTGATGTTTAGTATGCCGATCACTGGACATCACTGCAACAATCCAGCATCACAGCAGCAGCGGTCACGTGGCGAGAGCGAGCGGCTCGTCAGCGTAGTGTAGGTGACGTAGGCGGGAGAGAATCGCTGCTAGATCCTGTCTCCCATCCTCTACTAAATATAGCTACACCCCCGCCACCCCCGCCACATCCAGACTGCGTCATCCATCAAGTGCCTTCCTACCTGCCTCTCTCCCTCCCTTACAACCATTCACTCACTCTTCTCTCTCTCTCTCTCCGACACATCCCTATTAGTCTCTCTACTCTCTCTATCACATCTATTTTCCTCACCTCTTCATCCCTCTAACTCCCTTTGTTATTTTTAAACCAACAGGCCCTGTCCTTTTCTGAATCCACTCTCAGTCTGTTTTGGTTTGCTGCCAGAGGGTCGTTCTGTGTCTGAGAGTGTCTCTCTCTCTGTTGGAGTCTGGCTATCTTGATCTGATATCATTTCTATTTATCTTTCTATCCCCCTCTATTGTTATTTCTCTCTCTCTCTCTCTCTCTCTCTCTCTCTCTCTCTCTCTCTCTCTCTCTCTCTCTCTCTCTCTCTCTCTGTCTCTCTCTCTCCCCTCTCTCTCTCTCTCTCTCTCTGTCTCTCTCTCTCTCTCCCCTCTCTCTCTCTACAGGACTGTTTTTCGTAACAGGAACACAGTGTTCTCTGCTTCATCACAATGGTGGCTTATTTCAGTCAGAACAGGGATGGTGGTGGAAGTGTTTCATAGATGGTGAAATAAGGAACAGACCCAAATGAAGAAATGAAGCCCTCCTCTTCCTGGTTCCAGTACACACTGTGTGAGGCCGGGCCGCATGGGGGAACACCACATTCCAGTCCACCAACTCTGAGGAGTTCAGCAAGAACGAAGGCTGAGTCTTGAAAAGGAGGAGTCTCCTCCTCTTGAGTCATCTCAAGTCGCCTCGGGATACGTCCTGGAGGGTTAGGGTTAACCCTAACGTCCTGGAGGGGGTTCCAGGGGTGTGGGATGAGAGTATTGACAACCGCTCACCTGCAGTCTCCCCCCCTCCCTCCCTCCCCCCCCTCCCTCCTCCCTCCCTCCCTCACACCTGAAGCTTCGCTGCGCCCGACCCGGAGCGAGCTGGTGTCCGGCGGGGCAGGAGGAGGCTACGGAGGCGCGCCCAGAGTGGTTCTGCAGGATGTCCTGTTCCCTGGGGCGCGTGAGGACGCTGCTCTGACGTCAGCAGAGACAGAACACACTCCGCACTCCCCCGTCCTTCACACATTCCTCCCATCAGACTCTAACTCCACTACCCCCCCCCCCCACCCCCGCACACACACAGCCCCCTTCCCGTCCCTCCCTCTCTCTCTCTCTCTCTCTCTCTCTCTCACTTTCTCTGCCCAGTTTTCCGAACGCCTCACCCCTCAGGAATGTTTCACCTCTTCCCTAGGAATTCCAGAGGGTTCCCGGCAAAACTCAGAGGACTTTTTGTTTGCGTACGATTCTCTGGTGCTACAGGCTAACAGCCAGACCTGGAGCTGCAGAGCGTCAGCTAACACGTTAGTTCAAGGCTTCCATGCTCGATGGAATGGAACTGTGAGAATGTACAGACAAAGAGGTTCTGGAATGTTCTGGAACCCCCCCCCCCCCGTGCTTATTGTTTACTTTAGCATGCAAACCTGACACTGCTGACGTAGCTTCCTCACTGCGCAGGGAAGACTGAATCAGGGGCCTACCTCAGGGGCTAAATAGTCTATGACCGTAGACTGAGTTGAGTACAAATGAAGATATTGGGTGGATCGTTATTCTGTGTTTCCCTGAAGGGTCAACACAGTTTATAAATACGTCTTTTTTTTTGCATCAAATGTATTTATAATCTGTCCACTGGGTTCAACCATCTGCTGTGAGTCACATGCTGTTCACACAACACAGGCCGCAGACCCCAAAATACCACACACACACACACACGCCTGCAAGCTCACTACCATGGTCATACGCCTACACACACACACACACAACAGTACACTGATCTTTGGATTGACACTGACATTTAGTAGTCTGGGAGACGGGTAGTAGCTAGTTGTCGTTGTTACCAGAAAGCATGACTAACGACTGTGTGAAAAAAGGAAGTGAAAGATCATAAAATCACACTTGTGAAAATGTGAAAAGCTTTCCTTTTTTACAATCTCTCTAATTTCACATCGGTGCCCACACAAATGAGCGTGTGTTCTCTCATACGATCAGCTTTAACTTCCAGCTGGTGTCTACTCAATGAGCTTTAATTGTTCTATTCTAGAAAGTCTAAAATGCCCTTCTATTAATAGACCTGTAGGAAGCCGAACATTCACGGTGTTTAAATAGGGCATTTGGTGGATGGGGAGGGCGATATCAGATCTAAATCTTCTCTCACAGCTATTTCTGTTCTTATGCTAATTCACGAATGTGTCTATTCTGGTCAAATATCTTAGGCTACTGTGGATTTTGGTTCAGCCAAAGGGAACAGTAATCTCAACTGAAAACTGATGACTGCTATGAGACAAACTAGTCTTATCTAGGCAATGGCAGGCAAACGGGTCCCCATCGAGCAGTGCATAAGTTTGAATATGAGTCTTCACATCTAGATTTTTACGAACCACTGAGACCGAATGCAAACGTATACGATTAATCTTTCAATTCAATGAGTCTTTTGTTGGGTTTAGCCTAAACGTAAGAAAATACCCCAACTGGAGCGATTGTAGAACATTGTTTGTTTACCCCACGCTATTAACACGGAAAGGCATTTCTTAGTTTTATCCAACGCACAAAACACCCAAACATTAGATAGAGGCTATATATCGTAAACATCTCAACAGACTTTGTATAGGCCTACATATAATTTTCTAGCTTTGGGCTACGTTTTGGTCCTGCGACACAATACTGACACCGTGTGGCTGTGGGTCAGGATTACATCGAACGCTCAGCAACATCCTCGTGGCGTTGATGAACAGATGCTTGGATGCTGCTGAGGATTAACGAGGATAGACAAAAATGACGCGAAATTATTACTTTTGATTGAAAATGTTGGCACTGTAAACGATCAAGATAGAAAATGTGAATGAAGTACCCATCAAATCTCGCCCCCCCCCTCACCCCCCCCCCCCACCCCCCCCACTCACCCCCCCCCACACCCTTCGCGAGAAGGCTTCGCCCCCATTCCCTCTCTCTCTGAGCCGCTGTCATATCCACCGTCAAGTTCGGTCAGAATCACGTGGTATCTCGGTGGCTGGCAGTAGGTGTGTCTTATAGCGTGCAGTTTCATTCATAACTACGATCGGCATTTAAAGCCCAAATCAATGCAGACGAAGGCTTTTGCTATCGGCTCCTGATCCAATCCCCATCGGCTCCAAATGGACTGTGAAGTGGCCGACAATCAGGTGAGTCTTCCTCGCTCCCTCTGACTTTGTTAACCTACAGCCTCAACGCAGACAACGAACGTTTTGATGTTCTTATAAATTATGATTCTATGGATTAGTTACTAATCTTGCCATGACATCACTGCTTCTCACCACTGGTAGGCTAACAACACGGTTAGTGTGACATGCCCGTTTAGTCTACTGTAGCCTACACTGTAAAACACGTTTCCCTAAATCACACACCCTCCAGGTCAGCAGTTGCCGTTAATAACCGAGCGGATGGCAGATAACGCCGCGGCCAAGTTTAACTCATGAATACAGCGCTTACTAAACGCAAGGAAAATAAGTATTTTAATTAGACTATAGTTAAATGATGACATTTATATTGTTTTCCAACTACATGTCTTTGCTATTTCATGTGTAGGCTATCTCTTGTGGAGTGCGCAAAAATGGGACGGTTGTTTTGTGGATCAGCGGTTTATAGGAAGAACGGAAGGATGGTGAGGAGCAACACCGCCTTGAGCGCGACGCTGTAGTCAGCATCTTCAGAACCGGAGGAGAGAGAGAGAGCTTGCGCCCACGTTAAAGGTGCACCGATTCCAAGACTAACCTGAAGACAGTAAGAAACTTGTCTATGATGATTACTTTGACATGCGCTTTTTATGACAATCTATCCACGGTTCCGTTATGGTATAGCGCACGTCGTCACCAGTGTACACAAGGAAAATAGAATGTGCTAGAATTCGAGGAAAGCTGTGACGGTTGCGCTGACTGTCTCGGTGCCAACGGCGCTGCCTCGCCAACCCCAGGGAACACACACCCAACGTCAGATGTGTCAGAACTGGCAGGTTCCATAAAAGAACCAAACGCAGAGGTGTAGGTTCTCTCGCTGCGTTTGGTGTGTTAAAAAAAAACTATTTTAGTGTGTGTTGATGTGAGTAAAAATACGCTAGACAACGAGTACATTGTCATGACTGCGGACTGTTTTAAGAAACCTTCGTGTCACAGAGGGGCGGTTTCAGGGCTATGCTTGGGGTGCGGGCCAGTGAGTTGAATAAGGAATCTGATTAAACCTTGTGATTAAAACTCCAGGCTCCACTCTGCTGTTGAACTGGCACAGAGTTAAAACTCCTGCCCCAGGACAAGCTGCAGGACACACACACACACACACACACACACACACACACACACACACACACACACACACACACACACACACACACACACACACACACACACACACACACACACACAGAGACTCTCCATGAATACAGAATGCCTTACAGTGGTTGAGTATGTGGTGGAACATCACAGGAAGTCATTAAATGTGTGCCTAATGAGGGCTGCATGCATGAGAAACAACGCTGTGTGTGTGTGTGCGTGTCAGGCTGTGTGAGCGTGTGTGTAGCTGTGTGTGTGTGTGCGTGTCAGGCTGTGTGAGCGTGTGTAGGTGTTTGTGTCGGTGTCAACGTGAGGGTTTGGCGACGTGTGTGCGTTTGTCTGTGTGTGCGTGTGTGTCTGTGTGTGTGTCTGTGTGTGTGCGTGCGTGTTTCCTCCATTCAGAAGTGGGATTCAGCTTGGCAGCAGCTTATATGAATGAGATAGATGCATGATAGATGCCTGGTTATGTGGGGGTCTGTGAGAGGTGTTACATAAAAGGTGATTCTCACATGGGGTGGGAATGTGAGGCGCTGATTTGAGCATGATTCTGACTGCTGTAAGATTAGGACTGTACGCTGCACATTAGGGCTAGCTTCCTGTCTGTCTGTCTGTCTCTGTCTGTCTGTTTCTCTCTCTCTCTGTCTCTATCGGTCTGTCTGTCTCTATATGTCTCTATCTGTCTGTCTCTCTGTCTCTATCTGTCTGTCTCTCTGTCTCTATCTGTCTGTCTCTCTGTCTCTATCTGTCTGTCTCTCTCTGTCTATCTCTCTGTCTCTCTCTGTCTCTATCTGTCTGTCTCTCTGTCTCTATCTGTCTGTCTCTCTGTCTCTATCTGTCTGTCTCTCTGTTTCTGTGTCTCTCTCCATCTCTGGCTGTCTCTTTGTGTCTCTCCCTCTCTATCTCAAACGCACAAAGCGACACACACACACACACACACACTCACACACACTCACACAATAGCCTATTTCTGATCACTCAGGCAGATTATTTGATGTGAGTGCAGTAGTGTATGGGCCAGATTACTGTAGGCTGTACTGTAGTCATATAAGCAGCACCAGGAGAGATGGCTGCTGTCACAGACGCATCAGGCTTACTGCCTCTCTACCCGGGGAGGCCTCCACACACACTGGCCTGCCTCAGGGAGGCTTTGTGGAAAATGTTGGACCACAGGAAATCAGATTTTAATCCTGTCTCCTCTCATCCTCTCCACTCCTCTCCTCTTCCTCCCTCCCCTCCCCTCCTTTCCTCTATAGAGTTGACTCACCCTGTGCTGGACCATGAGCAATGACTCGCCTGTACTGACAAGTCTGACCAGGAACTCCACTGTGAGTACCAACGCTTCCTCCACAGTCATCCATACACCCCTCAACAACTCATCCATACACCCTCTCTCTCTGGATAGCAGTCACCTGGCTAGCAGCTACCTGGCTAGCAGCTTCCTGGCTAGCAGCTACCTGGATAGCAGTTACCTGGCTAGCAGCTACCTGGCTAGCAGCTATCTGGATAGCCGTCACCTGGCTAGCAGCTACCTGGCTAGCCGCTACGTCCTGGCTAGCAGCTTCCTGGTTAGCAATGTCCTATCTTTCAGCATGTAGGCTAGTAGCTTCCTAGCTATCAGACTCTAGACTAGCCTGCAGGGCTGAACTGCTCACACTGATTAAATGTATTGTTCTTACTGTTCAGCTGAGCTGGTAGAAACTGCAGATTGAGTTGTACCGCGCGTGTGTATTCTTGTGTGTGTGTGTGTGTGTGTGTGTGTGTGTGGGGGGGGGGGGGGGGGTGTTTCCTGTTGTGATAAAAACTAGAGCTCTATAGGATAGATTGTTATTGTTGTTCCATTGTGATTAATGTTGACTAGTTTACACGTGTTACACACACACACATACACACACACATACACACACGTACACGCACACACACACAAACACACAACCCCTGAGGGCTCAGACTGGGCCAGGCTCTATATAGGCCACATGTGAACATGACAGGTTACTAATTAAAACTCCTTCACCACCTGCACCTGCACCTGAGGTCAAAAGAAACAATAGACCAGGGAAAGGTGTGCGTGTTGTGTGTTAATGTCTACGACCTAAATAAGTTAGGTATCCTCTCGTAGTTAAAGAATAACGACCTGACCTCACTTATGTTCCATTCAAGATGTTATCTCACAGCACCATGTTAAAGGCAGTTAACCTTTGTCAGCATCAGAACATTTAGTTTTAAAATGACTATAAAAATCACTATACACACTAGACACACTAGAATGTGTGTGTGTGTTCCTATTATTGTTGGTGTCCTAGTGTAGCCCTGCTCCAGGGCTGGTACTGGAGAGAGTTTGTCACGGTTTTTCATAATTCGAGCAACTCTGCGTGTGATTGAAGTTGACAGTTGCCATGGGGTTAAATTGACGAGTCATGTTTTGGAACTCCAAACGTCCTGTTCAAAGCTCCCAAAAGAGTCCCAAATGCATAATTTTCTTTGCGTCTCTCTCTCTCTCTCTCTCTCTCTCTCTCCTCTCTCTCTCTCTCTCTCTCTCTCTTTTAAACACAAAAGATTAGTGCACCAGAACATGTTGGATGACACTGATGTCCTTGTATTGAACAATATATCTGAAAATAATAAATATTGTTTATAGTATATATGTGTTTCCTTGTCATGTGCTATATTCACCTATTGGAAAATGACAGATCTCTATTCTCTCTAGCAGTCAAAACATACCAACTGCTGTGCTGTGGTTAAAAATGTAAAGTTATCAGATGGAGTCAGGTGGCTGAGTGGTTAGAGAATCGGGCTAGTAATCAGAAGGTCGCTGGTTCGATTCCCGGCCATGACAAAATGACGTTGTGTCCTTGGGCAAGGCACTTCACCCTACTTGCCTTGGGGGGAATGTCCCTGTACTTACTGTAAGTCGCTCTGGATAAGAGCATCTGCTAAATGACTAAATGTAAAGTTACATGAGTCATCTTGTATCATTTCTCAAGATAACGGTCATCCTTTGACAAGATGGTGTGGAGAGATGGAAGGGCACAGGCCAAATATAGGTCGTTATTTCCCCCAAGCAGAGGAAGCTGAAAAGTGTCTTTTAACCGATAATTCCCTTACGTCTTCATCCTCCCTACGTCATCCCTCCCCCCCCTCCCCCCCCCCCCCCCCCCTCCTCCATATTTAGCCTGTGGAGGCACATTTCCCCTCATTGAGGAGAGCAGGGAAATTGAATTAGGAGTCTCATTGACGTTCAGATAAGCTTTCCCAGGCTCACTTAGCACAGACAGAGCTTATTTATCAGACAGAGCAGAGAGCAGAAATGTAACGTGTGCGTTCATGTGTGTCTACGCGTCTAGATGTGTGTGTGTGAGTGTGTAGATGTGTGTCTGAGTATGTGTGTATGTATGCTTACAGATGTGTGTGTGTGTGTGTGTGTGAGGAAACGGGCTCAGATCGTTTCTGTGTTAATGTGGCGAATTATTAAATACCTTCATGCTGAGCTGACAGCATGAAGGTCTGACCGAGGCATCCTTCATCATCCCTCCTTCCTCCTCCTCATCCTTCATCATCCCTCCTTCTTCCTCCTCATCCTTCATCATCCCTCCTTCCTCCTCCTCATCCTTCATCATCCCTCCTTCCTCCTCCTCATCCCTCCCCCTCCTCTTCCTCCTCCCATCATCCTCCTCCACACCATCCTCCTCTTCCTCCTCCTCCCCCCTCTTCCTCCTCATCCAGGAATCCCTCATCCACCTCCTGTTCATCATCATCCTCCCTGTCCTCCTCCTCCAGGAACCCCCCCCCCCCCTTACTCTCCTCAGCACATTCCTCTGTCCTCTCCCTCCAATTAAAACACAAACAGGAGAGATCAGTTGACCTATCACTCCTATCATCATCTAGCTAGCTGGTAAAATCCCCCCCACACAAAATAACTTACTTCAGAACGGAGTCACAACACATAGCAGGTGAACACCCGTCTTGAACCAGGTCCCTGGCTTCCTGTCTGCTTGTTTCGATCACCAGGACCTGCCTGTGTCTGCGGGCCGGGTGGAGAACTATGTGCTGCTGCTGGTCATGCTGTGCGTGTTCGCAGGCGGGACGCTGGTCCTCCTCTCCCTGGTGCTCCTCTTCTGTCATCGCTGCTGCGTGGGCGGCCGGCGCTACTCCAGGTAGGAGCAACACGCCCAAGGAGCCCGACGCAACAACGTCAGCCAAGCACTTAACAACAACGACACAGGACAGATCCAACAGTTAGAGTACAGATTCAACAGGGATCACGAGTAGTCAGTAGACCCACACAGCTAAACCCCTTACCCCTGGAAATGTAAGTCCCAAACAGCTCATTGTATATGGCCTGAGCCCCGCTAAGTCTGGGAATCAAACAGCATTTCTGAGGGCATTTTCATGAGCACGTAATCTGTTTGATTAATGGAGTCTGCGGAACTGTACGCTCGTTTCCTCCTCGGAGTCCTAATTGAGCTAGTGTTCTTCCACCGGAGGCCCTACAACATTAGCTGGAATGAGCGAGTCTGTGTGAAGGAAGGGATTAAACCCTTGCGGTATTGAAGTGATTATAATAGATCTGGATTAGCGCCCAGGGTAAGAGCACTCTAAAACTGATGTGAGTGGAAAAGGGGAAGGAAACGTTGGAGACAGTTGGAAGGAATTCATTTTCAGACCCTTCTGTCTTTCTTCCTCCATCTCCTCCCCCATTTTCTCTCTCTCCTCCCCCCTTTCTCTCTCTTTCTCTCCCCCTCCCTTCTCTCTCTCCTTCCCCCTTTCTCTCTCTTTCTCTCCCCCTCCCTTCTCTCTCTCCTTCCCCCTTTCCTCTCTCTCTTCTTCCCCTTTCTCTCTCCCCCCCCACCCCCTCTCTCTCTCCCCTTTTCTCTCCACTCAGGGCCAGTGATGACCCTGAGAAGACCAACACCACCTATGTGGAGGACTCCCAGCCCACTCAAGGTAGTGAGGGCCTCTTGAGCGCTTCACAGCGTCACGGGGGGAACAAGCGCACAACGATGTTCCCAACACCTTTTCTTCTTCTTCTCTCAGAAATCACGATACGGCTGGACGAGTCCGACGCGCTCTCGGTCTCCAGTTGCCATGACGGTGAGAGCGAGCGCTTCCTGTCCGCCGGGCTGACGGGGCGGCGCGTGTCGTTCAACGAGTCGGCGCTCTACGAACAGGAGAAGAAGGACCAGGACAAGGGACGCAGGTACGGGGTGATGACATCATCAGAGGGGGACCGCCATGGCCGGGGTGACTGGATCAATCAAGCAATCAATCAATGAATGAAGTACTTAACAAAATTACATTTGTTAACAAAATGTACAAATGGATGGATCAATTAATTTATGAATGAAATCACTGAAAACAATGAATGGTTGAATGAACGAACTCCTGAATGAAATTCATGAATGGATGGATGAATAAATGAATGAATTGATGAATCAACGAATGAATAAACTACTGGGCGAACTGATGAATGAGTGAGTGAATCATCTTCTTACCGTCCCAGGTACACCCTCACTGAGGGGGACTTCCACCACCTGAAGAAGGCCCGCCTCACCCACCTCCACCTGGCCGCGCCCCCCTCCGCCCTGAACATCCTCACCATCATGGAGTGTGAGTCTGCAGGTGGCAGCACCGTCAGCATCACCCAGACCCCTCCTCCCAAGCCCCACCTGGACATCTACCAGGTAGCCCAGCTCGCTGCTCTCTGTGCGGGTCTCATGGGTAGTCTGTAGGCTGGCATCTCTGCACTGGGATCTCTGTGCAGGTCTCTGTAGGGGGTCTGGGTGTAGCTTGGTGGAGTGTTTGCATGCAGAGGAAGAGGCTCCTGGTGCAGTCTTCAGGGAGGAACAGAGGACTCATTTTCTTGTTCCCCTGTCCTCTCACCCCCCCCCCCCCCCCAGCCCACTGAGAGAGGGCTGTTGTGGAAAGGCCAAAGTCCTAGTGGAGGCCTTCCTGGAGACCCTCACCACTCCATCCTCATGGGCCCCACAGCCCTCAGACTCGAGGCCCCTCACTCCAGAACAGTGAGTCTCTCTCTCTCTCTCTCTCTCTCTCTCTCTCTCTCTCTCTCTCTCTCTCTCTCTCTCACTCACACAAGCACTTTCACAAAACACACACATTCCACGACAGCCGTCAGCTGTCGTGGTGCAGCTGAGTGACAGCTGGATGATTGATGCGGCCCCTAACACCTGTGGTCTCCTAGCATCTGCTTCCTCTAGTGTAGACTCTACACTAACTACATCCCTCTCCCTCCCCTCTCCCCTCCCCTCTCCCCTCCCCTCCCCTCCCCTCCCCTCCCCTCCCCTCCCCTCCCCTCCCCCCTCCTCCCCCCCTCTCCTCCCCTCTCCCCTCCATCATATCTCCCACCTGCTGTCTTTCCTCTTTTTATTTTTACATTTGATCTTCCTCCTTCCTCCTCCCGTCTCTAAATCCACTCCATGTCCCCTGATCTCCTCTGACAGTTGAGGACCGTTGGGGACAGCAGGGAGGTAGAGGGGGAGAGGGGGATGAGAGGAGGGCGAGGGACGCCTCCCGCCCCCGGCCAGACGTCCGTCCTTCAGTTCTTCTCCAAACTGCGGCGCCACGCCAGCCTGGAGGGGGCGGGGCCTTACTTCAGGAAGTGGAAGTTTGACAGCAGTCATCGCGCCGCCAGTCTGGACGCCAAAGGTCAGGAAGTGTCCTGTCTGCTCAGCCTGTCTGCTCAGCCTGTCTGTCTGTCTGCTCAGCCTGTCTGCTCAGCCTGTCTGTCTGTCTGCTCAGCCTGTCTGTCTGTCTGCTCAGCCTGTCTGCTCAGCCTGTCTGCTCAGCCTGTCTGTCTGCTCAGCCTGTCTGCTCAGTCTGTCTGCTCAGCCTGTCTCTCTGCTCAGCCTGTCTGCTCAGCCTGTCTGTCTGCTCAGTCTATCTGAGGCGGCGCGTGGGCGGCGGGGAGTCTCATGTCATGTGCATAATGCATCTGACAGGATGAAAATTTAATTATATGTGTGTGTGTGTATGTGTGTGTTTTTCTCCCAGGCTCTCCTAAAAGGAAGCCGTTCCACAGACAGAGAGCAGCCAGTGACACAACGGAGCAGACTGGGGAAGACTCCTCCCCCCTGGGGGAAGACTCCTCCCCCCTGGGGGAGACGAGGCCCCTCCCCTGCCCTCCAGGCTGGGTCCAGCTGCTGTCTGCAGGGTCCCTGTCGCCCCCCGCCACCCCGCCCTCACCCTCCATCTCCAGCAGGTACCACACACACACACACACACACAGTCTGCCTCTCTGCCTTTCATCTGGGCTCTAGAGCTCTGTCTGAGTTCCAGAGTTCTGAGTTCTAAATCTGAGTTCTAAGTCCTTTACTGACCGAGGGTTTTAACTGAGTTCTAGAATGCTGTAATCTATTAAATCCAGTGGTAGAATGAACTGGGAGCTCCTTAGAGATGTTTGATTGATGGCTCTCTCTCTCTGTCTCTCTCTTTGTCTCTCTCTCTCTGTCTCTCTCTTTCTCTGTTTCTCTTTGTCTCTCCCTCTCTCTTTGTCTCTCTCTCTCTGCAGGGTGGAGGTGGAGGTGGTGGTGGAGGCCGAGAGCAGCTTATCCAGAGCAGGGAGAGAGGGCCCCCCTCCAGGGCTGGAGGGAGAGGCTGGGGCTGGGAGAGAGGCTGGGGCCAGGATAGAGCTGGGGGGAGAGACCGAGACAGACACAGCAACAAGAACAGACCCTGCAGACGCTGTAGAAGTATGGTCGGGGCCTGGAGAGAAGGAGGAGGAAGGGGCCACGGCCAGGGTGGAAGACAGGATGGAGACCAGCAGGAGGACGGAGGAGAAGCCAGCGGGGGCCCCAGGGGCAGGATGGAGATCTGAGCCAGGGGCCCCAGGGGCAGGATGGAGATCTGAGCCAGGGGCCCCGGGGGCAGGATGGAGGTCTGAGCCAGGGGCAGCCGGGGGCAGGTCTGGCTCCGGGGCTGGGGCTCCCGCTGGGCTGGAGGAGCCCAGGACGGGGGCCGGCCAAGGGGAGGACGGGGGAGCGGAGGGGGCCTGGGGGCCGAGGCCAGGAGGGGGTCGGACTCCTTCTGTCTCAGTCGTCAGGAGAGCTCGTCGCTGTACCGGGACATCTGGAGCCTGCGGGCCTCTCTGGAGCAGTACGCCTCCTCCGACCAGAGCAGCACCGACAGGGAGTCGGTCCGCAGCGACGCTGACAGCATCTGTTCTCTAGGGGGCGCTGGAGCGCGGGCCGGCCTGGACAGCTGCCTCTCCCAGGACCTGGACGACGAACCCGAGGGGGAGCCGGGAGACGGGGGAGACAGAGGGGCTGATGGCAGGGAGGGGGAGGCGGGGAACGGGGGAGGAGGGGGAGGGGGGGAGGGCGAGGGAGGTGTCAGGAAACTGCTTCAGATGGACAGTGGCTACGCCTCCATCGAGGCGCCGTCGAGAGCCCCGGAGGAGCTGAGGTTGTTCGGGGCCCCGGGGGGCCCTCGGGGGAAGACGGCGTCCGAGAGGAGGCTGTTCTTCACCAGCTCCGGCAGGAAGGTAGAGCTACGTCTGTTACTGTACTCCTCCTTCTTCTTCTCTGCTTCTCCTCCTTCTCCTGCCTTCTCCTTCTTCTTCTGCTTCTCCTCCTCCTTCTTCTTCTTCTCCTCCTCCTTCTTCTTCTTCTCCTGCTTCTCCTCCTCCTGCTTCTCCTCCTCCTTCTTCTTCTCCTTCTTCTCCTGCTTCTCCTCCTTCTTCTTCTCCTGCTTCTCCTCCTCTCTTCTCCTGCTTCTCCTCCTCCTCCTCCTCTTCTCCTCCTTCCCCCTCCTCCTGTAACTGTACCAAACTCTACTGTGGTACTGTCATCACTGCACGTAGGGTCACAGTGTTTTTATTTAATCTTACAATTAAACAGCGAAAACGTCATGCGAGCGAGCGCTGCCTTGTAGTGATCTGACGGGCCGATGTGATGTGTTTTGTCCTGAAGGGTTCGGTGTGTGAGAGCTTCGAGACGCGGTTGTTTCAGGAGGAGCTGGAGGACCAGATCTCCCTGGGGGAGGGAGCCTCTGAGCGGGGAGAGCAGCCAGGGACGAAGCCCCCTCCTGGTTCTGGACAACAGACCCTCACTCTCCACACCCCCTCTCCCCCTCCTCCCGGACAACCCCAGCAGGCTCAACCTCAGCCGGCCCCACCCCCTCTGATCAAGCCCCTCCCCCCGGCCTCCCCTCACCGCCCCCGCCTGCGTCGCCGCGACTACAGCATCGACGAGAAGACGGACGCGCTCTTCAACGAGTTCCTCCGCCACGACCCTCGCTTCGACCAGCCCGACTCCCCGCTGCGCTCGCGCCATCGCTCCCGTGTGCACCTGAGGAAGCAGTGGCAGAGACACAAGCAGTACAGCGACCCCGGGGCGGGGGCCGGGGGGCCGGGGGGGCAGGGGGGGCAGGTACTCCCCCTCCCTGGAGAGGCAGCGGTTCACCCCGCTCCGGAGGGGGAGAGCGCGGGGTACCCCCTGGACACGCGCTACCACAGCACTCTCTCACGGATCGCCTCCGCCGCCGATGAGGAGGCCAATGAGGGGGGGGCCGGCGAGGGGGCAGCCAATGAGGGCGAGGAGGGGAAATCGCTAGCCGGTGAGAGAGCGACGGGCGAGGCCACAGGGAGTAAAAGTTCGGAGGTTGAGGGTGTGTCAAAGGATGATCATGAGTCAACCAATGAGGACAGAGACCTTGGGATTTCAACCAATGAGGACCGAGCCAGGGGGCCACCCGAGAAATTCATTGGACAGGCTGGTGGGATGGACCCCAGAGTGAACAACAGAAACAACAACAGCAGCCAAGCCATCCTATCAGAGAAGCCCTTTACCCCGACCCGTCCAATCACACAAAGCCTCCCTAGCGCCCTCCCCCCAACAGACACTCATCGTCTCTCTACCAGGCCCCCTCACCCCCCAGGGGGCTACCGCAGCCCAGGCTCCTTCACTCAGCGCCAGAGCAGCCTGGAAGACAAGCTGGCTGGTACCCTGGAGGACAGGCTCTACGCTGGGCTGAGGAGGACAGGCCAGTCCCAGGCTCTGGGCCTAGGCCAGCGGGAGTGTGTAGGGGTCGTGACCATCTCCTCCTCCCCTGACCACAGCCCTGTGTGACGGACACCTCCCCCCTCGAGCCGCCCCTCCCCCTCACACCCCATCGACCCCGCCCCCTCGATCCCTACCCCCTCGGTTCAAGACGTTTCGTTTTTCTATGGCATTTGAAACTCGTCCACAGTGAGACCTTAGCCTTGTGGTGTTCCAATAGACAGTAGAAGCAGCAGAGACAGTAAACTGACTGTGTGGTTCATAGAACAGCATAGGACTCCCCCACCTTCATCACTGCCCCGCACCCCCACCTTCATCACTGCCCCGCACCCCCACCTCTCTCCCCAACCCCCTTCTCTCTATCTTGTATCTTCCGGTGTGTTCCATACAGACTTTTGATTTCACTGTGACGCCAGAGAGAGATGCCAGCCGTCCCTTCTGGATGTTGAGGATTCTTTGCCGTCGACTTTTGTCTGCTAACGCTACAGTTACTCTTCATAAGACAGGGAAACCTGCCTATGTTAGCTTTCCCCCTGGAGATGTTTGTGCGGAGACGTAGGGAATGTTTTGTTGGGCTTCTTCTTTCCCTGCTTATGACAGTCTGAGTTCTCTCCTTTTTGCATCCCCCCCTCCCCCGGCGCACTAGCGTACTTGTACGGCATGCTGTGTGTAAACCACGTGAGTGACTACTGTACAGTTTTAATCACGCAAAACAAAGCACTTTGATGGGATTGAAGGTTACGTGACATTTGTCTCATTCGTTCTCCTGATTTCTCATCCTTTTCTCATCATCCTCAAGTGTCCTTCAACACCTCAACGATCATGTGTCCTCATCCATGAAGTAAAAAAAAAAAAAAAAAAGATTAAATAAAAACATGTTCAGTCATACAACTGTGGTTCCTGGGTTGTAGCAAAGTTAGCTTGTCTCTTGTCTTTCCTTCCTAGTCTTGTTTCTCAATTGTTTCTGTGTTTCACTATCTTAGAATAACAAAGATATAAATTGTATGATTATTTTGTAGGCCTACTTTATTATCCAGTCCTGCAGGCTGTTGAAGTCTTTAAAGAACTGAGGTAAACAGTTGGTCCTTGGAGACGGCCTCTGGTAAACGCAGATAAGATCAGGCAAGATCAAACAAAGATATTAATCAGGTTTGGTTTGATATTCACATTAATTTTGGAGCTTCGTCATTCATCTCTTTCTTGAAAGTTATGTTATTGTGTTTTATAACGTGGCCTCTTCCGCACGTCAGCTCTGGTTTGTGCTGGTCCACTTCCCGCCATACCCAGGGGTTCTCCTCGTGCTGCAACTCCTGCGTGGAGGAGGGAAATCCGGAAGCTTCCATCAGCCTTGTGTGTGTGTATGAAGTCTGATGTCACTCAAGTAGGCACGTCAACGACACCCCCACCACCACCTCCAGATCGATAGACAGATGACGACACTGCCTGGACAGGGAGTTTGCACGCGGGATCCCCCACGAAGTGAGAAATTAGAGTTGGGTTTAAAAATCATTTAATGGAGTTGTGCTCGTTGTTATTTTACCAAATTTATATTCTGTTGTATGTGACCTCAGTTCGAGGTCTCGGCCTCGAACGGTCATACATCCGAGCATCGCTGAATGTTGAACGAATAAAATAATATCTCATAATATCTTCAGAATAAAAACACCTTACAGTTGCGCGTAACGGTTATAATGACCTATTTCTTTCTAATTTTTGGACAAAATTAATCCCCATCGTGATTTGTGTCGTGTCAAATGAAATCCCACGACTTGTGGTAAATCATCATCTGTAAAGAAAAAATGTCATACGTAGGCTATAGGCTACACAACCTGGAGATCCCAGATGTCTCAAAGCCTTGATACGCCTAGATCCCGTGAGACCAACCAGTGTTTGAATTGTTAAAAAAACTAGGTAAATTGTGTGTGGGTTGTCTACACGCTGCTTCAAATGCAGCCATAACCTGGAATAAATCACCTGACGTGGATCTTTTGCTTGGTATCTGCGTAGGCCACTGTTGGGCACTGGTCAACATTATTCACCATAAACCCAGTTATCATTTCGGCCTACATATTTGACCTTCTCAATGGCAGCGCTTCTTTAAAAGACATTTCACACAGCATCGTCTTCCCAGCTCGTTCTCTTTGTTATTCTTTCTGACGTGGGCAGCGTTTATCTCGCGCCCTCCCTCGCCGGTGACTCACCTGCTCTCTGATCTATTTTCTGCCACCGGGCTGACGGCGAACTGCGTAAGAAGGGGGGGCGGGGCTCGCAGGGACGTGATTGGAACAACAAAGGGCGTCAGGGAAGCGGTGATTGGTCAGTTTTGCTGATGAGGTAAGTGGTCATCAGCGGCACTGATTTCTGCGCGTACCAGCGCAGTCAGCGCCTCGAGGGGAAACGAGTTTGAAAAAAAAAAAGAAAAAAGAAAAATATCTAGTGAAATGTGTTATTTCTCCCGAATAATCAGGCAACCGTTTTCTACACAAATGTAAATAATCAGTAAGTCCTAGCGTCTTGTACTGCAGTGTTTGAATCTGTCGCAGTTATGCGTTTTCTCCCAAACCTTTGAGAAACCAAGTGCTGATCTCGTCAAGCTAAACTGCTCCAGTCACACTGCTACATCCGTATGTCAGAAATGTAGTAACGAGGCAGACATCTAGAATGGTTTGGTTGGGATGTGTTTTATATAAATAATAGTTAAAAAATATTTATTGGAAAGGAGAAAAAAACAAAACAAAAAAAACTAAATGGAAAAAAAAGATAAGGAAAAGCCCAACTCATAGGAGGTGGACGTCAAGGCAGTCCGACCCCAGTTCCCTTTCTCCAAGCTCAGTACAGCATGCAGGTTCCTACATCAGCTTCATCACCACCAACCTCACCACGGTTTAAATATAGAATTATTCATATTCTTTATCGTTATCAACATCATTCTTTTTTTACACATCACAATGTGCGTCTTTTAAAACTGCAGTTAGGTAACTGTAAAATTAAAGGTAGTCTAAGAACTAGGAAGGGAGGAGGGGGAGGGAGCAGGGAGGGAGGGAGGGAGGGAAAAGGGGGAGGGAGGGAGGGAAAGGGAGAGGGAGGGAGGGAAAGGGGAGGGAGGAGGGAGGGAAAAGGGGGAGGGAGGGAGGAAAGGGGGAGGGAGGAGGAGGGAGGGAAGGGGAGGAGGGAGGGAAAAGGGGGAGGGAGGAGGGAGGGAGGGAGGGAAGGAAAAGGGGGAGGGAGGAGGGAGGGAAAGGGGGAGGGAGGAGGGAGGGAAAAGGGAGGTTGACGGCGCAGCACAAGCCCACAACTCCTTGTTGACGCTTGGAAGGAAAAGGAGGGGAGAGCAGTCAGACAGTCTCTTCACACCCAGTGGCTTCAGTCTTAAGAGTAAACACGGTACTCCTTTCCTCCTTATCCTCCTCCTCCTCGCCCTCCCTCTCTTTCTGTCACCAGTCTTTCCTCCTTCTAGAGTTCGTGTGGTTCAGGAGAGGTGGGCATGAGGGCAGCAGGGGTCTCTCACCACAACACAGACTCCAAAACAGAAGGACGGGAAGAGATACCTGAGGGAGAGGGAGGGGGAGAGAGACAGAGAGAGAGAGAAGAGAGAGAGTGACACACAGAGAGAGAGAGACAGTGACACACACAGAGAGAGAGAGACAGTGACACACAGAGAGAGAGAGAGAGAGGGTGGGTGGAATTTGAGAGGAAAAGAAGGGGAGGAAGAGAGGGGAGAGAAGAGAGAAAGCGAGTGAGGGAGAGAGAGAGAAAGTGAAGGGGTGGGTTAGTTTATCAATGTACAATTAGTGAGTAAAAACATGTTTCTGATTTACAGAGAAAACGATAAGCTATTTAGGAGGACCCTCTACCATTTTACAGCCTCAAAGCTTGTGTGATGTTTCAAAATACACGCACGCACACAGTAATTAGACTTCCCCCAAGCCACCTCCTAGATAAGACTGAATAATGTACTCTTCGCGGAAAATGAATAGGTGGTTGTATAAAAGATGGATGGGTAGGGAGGGGGAGGGAGGGAGGGAGAATACAAGAGAAATGCACCAATTTGGCATTAGGCAAAAAAGAGAGAAATGGAGAGAGAGAGAAAGGAGAGGGAGAGAAAGGAGGAGAGAGAAATAGAGAGAGAGATTAAGTAGAGAGAGGAGAGAAAAGAAGAGACGATATCCTGCCTGCAGCCCCCTCATCTCTACAAGGGTGAGTCATCACTACAACACACAACACAGAGCCTCTCCCCAGCACTGCAACTAGCAAGAACATCACCATGTCTGTCTGACTGTCTGTGGGTCTGTCTGTGGGTGGGTCTGTCTGCCTGTGGGTCTGTCTGTCTGCCTGTGGGTCTGTCTGTCTGCCTGTGGGTCTGTCTGTCTGTCTGTGGGGGGTCTGTCTGCGGGTCTGTGGGTCTGTCTGTCTGTCCTTGTCTTTCTACTCTATCGGTATATCTGCATGAGAAGAGCCTGCAGAGCACAACTGTCTCATTAATAATTCCCTCCATCACTCAGGACACACCTGGAGGTTAACAACAGCTCCCCCTCCCCCTGCTCACCAGGTGGGGTGAGGTGGGGTCATTGCTGCTTGCAGGTGGAGAGCTTGCGGATCTTGCTGGCGGTGGAGACTCCCTTGCGTGAGGGGTTGGAGGAGGAGGAGGAGCGCCGGTCGGTCTTGGGCTTGCCGTGCGGCGAGCCGCCCTCAGTACCGTTCACACACACCGGCCTGGCCGCCGCACGGCTCCGCTCCACTTCCACCAGGTCCTCCTCAGCTACCTGACCTGCACACACACACGGTCAATACGTGTTCAAACACAGTTTAAATACACACGTATGTTCCATTTTTGTGGAAACACGCACGTTAAATACACACAATGAGAAACTGAAAACAGGCAGATAAACCACACATCCTCTCTAGATGAAAACATGTTTCGCTGGTAAAAACATGTTTTGAATGAAGAAACGTTTAAAAAAAAAAGAGGCCGTCAAGGACAACTGCCTGTGTGTTTCTGGTGTGTGTTGCTCTGCGTGTGTGTGTTTCTCTGTCTGTGTTTACGCGTGTGTGTACCTGGCACAGTGAAGTCCTGAGTGTAGATGGTGTGTGTGTGTGAGTGTGTACCTGGCACAGTGAAGTCCTGAGTGTAGATGATGTGTGTGTGAGTGTGTACCTGGCACAGTGGAGTCCTGAGTGTAGATGGTGTGTGTGTGAGTGTGTACCTGGCACAGTGAAGTCCTGAGTGTAGATGATGTGTGTGTGTGTGTGTGTGTGTACCTGGCACAGTGAAGTCCTGAGTGTAGACAATGTGTGTGTGTGTGTGTGAGTGTGTACCTGGCACAGTGAAGTCCTGAGTGTAGATGATGTCGTCCTCCGTGTCGTACAGGCCGTCCTCGTCCTCCTCCTCGGTGTAGCCGTGCAGATCCTCCAGGTACGGCACCACCGTCATGCTGCGCCACGCGTCACGCCCCTCCGCACTCGCAGGGATGGGCACCGGGGGCTCCGAGGGGGGGTGTTTCTTACGCACCCAGCTGGGGGGGAGTGGAGGAGTGTTGGGTAGCAGGAGGGGGGACAGGAAGAGGGGGGTGGGAGAAGGGGTGAGGGGGGTGGGAGAAGGGGTGAGTAGGAGTCATTGTCTTCTCGTTTTTCCACCCAGCTCTCTCTCTCTCACACACTCACTCACCCACTCCATCAATCTCAATTAACTTCTGTGAAGCTTCTCTGGTATGAATTTCAAAGGGACACACATTTGTTCAGTAAACAGGCAAGTGATTGAAAATCTCTATTTTTCATCCCCTTCCTTCCCCCCCTCCCTCTCTCTCTCCCCCCCTCCCTCTCTCTCTCTGCAGAGGAAGGTCAAGCATCTCTTCCTGAGAGGACGCCTCCATCCAGTCACCATGGTAACTGGGGCCAACCACAGCCCTCAGAACTTGTTCTCAAACACTCTCCCTCTCCCCCCCGTCTCTCTCTCTATCCCTCTATCCCTCTTCATCTCCCACTCTCTCAATCCTACACAGTAATGAAGACAGAACATGGATTTCAGCCATTCCTCTTCTAATGATTTTTTAAATAAATCTCCCTCTCTTACTTTCCCCTCTTCTCCCTATCATCTCCCTTCCTCCCTCCCCCCCCCCTCCTCCTCTCTTCCCAGTCTTCTCTCCCCCCTCCCCACCAATCTCTTTCTCTCTTTACATTTAGCAGACGCTCTTATCCAGAGCGACTTACAGTAAGTACAGGGACATTCCCCCCCGAGGCAAGTATGGGTGAAGTGCCTTGCCCAAGGACACAACGTCACTTTGCACGGCCAGGAATCGAACCGGCAACCTTCTGATTAATAGCCCCCCCCCCCCCCCCCCCCCCAGAGTGGACGTCAGCCCTCCTTACTTGTGCTGTCTGATGTGCTGTATGGAGAACCTCTTGACAGGGTCGTATTCAAGCATTCCTGGAGACCAGAGAACATGAAACGTCAATTATTTACACAATCATTTATCAGACCCTCTTCATCCAAAGCGACGTAGAAATAGTGCATGTAGAAAACACAGCAGAAGATCTAGATCACGGGTGGCCAAGAGAGGTCCCAGAGAGACACTGTCCTGCATGTTTTAGATGTTTCCCTGCTCCAGCACACCTGATTCAAATGAATGGGTTGTCATCAAGCTCTGTGGAAGCCCATTCCTTTGAATCAGGTGTGCTGGAGCAGGGAAACATCTCAAACATGCAGGACAGCAGCTCTCGAGGACCAGGGTTGGCCACCCCTGATCTAGAACTAGTATATGGGTCTGTAATGCAGAATCCTGGACAGGAAAGAGACAGAAGCAAACAGCAACACTGCCAACCCACTCTGATCCACTGGGCTCTCTGAATCTCACTCTCAACCATCATTAAGAAACCACTACAAAATATACATGCAGTAGGAAATTGGAGGAAATTGAGTGTTAACGCACAGCTGTAAAAACCCTTCACTCAATGATGTGATATCAGCCAGCCGTCGAATCGGTTAGACAGTGTGTGTGTGTGTGTGTATGTGTGTATGTGATCTCCCAACACCTTCTGTGCCAACTGCAGCCTATTTTAGAGGCATGTAATTATGGGCTGGCTATCTCTCAGGTGATGCATCACCACACACAGACGTCATACACACATCGAATGCTGTGTGTGTTGCTCTTTCCCTCACACTCACACACACACTGACCTCAATAAACTACTGGATGTGTGTTCTAATGTAATAAGTAAACGAGGACACACTGCTTCTGCTGTGGGGAAATAATAAATAGCCTGCAGATGTTTGGTGGAATTTCTAACGCAGACAGACACACACGGAATCATGACGCCATCTACGGGTCACTTGTGGAACCACAAGACACCGCCATGGTTACGGAACAGTTGGTCTTAATGATGCAGAGCAGTGGTCCTCAATCCTGGTCCTCAGGGACCCCCTGTCCTGCATGTTCTAGATCAGGGGTGTCAAATCCTGATCCTCAGGGGCCACTGTCTGTACGCTTTACGGGGAGTCAGGTGGCTGAGCGGTGAGGGAGTCGGGCTAGTAATCTGAAGGTTGCCAGTTCGATTCCCCGGCCGTGCCAAATGACATTGTGTCCTTGGGCAAGGCACTTCACCCTACTTGCCTCGGGGGGAATGTCCCTGTACTTACTGTAAGTCGCTCTGGATAAGAGCGTCTGCTAAATGACTAAATGTAAATGTAATGTTTACATGTTTCCCTGCTCCAGCACACCTGATTCAAATGAAGGGATCATGATCAAGAGCCTGATAACGATCATTCATTTGAATCAGGTGTGCTGGATCAGGGAAACGTCTAAAACATGCAGGACAGCGGCCCCTGAGGACCAGGATTTGACACCCCTGATCTAGACGTTTCCCTGCTCCAACACACCTGGTTCAGATGAACGGGTCGTTATCAGGCTTCTGCTGTGCTTTATAACGAGCCGTTGATCTGAACCAGGTGTGATGGAGCAGGTGAACATCTAGAACCAGACATAATACATTTAGTACATTTACATTTAGCAGACGCTCTTATCCAGAGCGACTTACAGTAAGTACAGGGACATTCCCCCCGAGGCAAGTAGGGTGAAATTTTGTGAAAAGAATAACCATGTCCTGTATCATAGCTACAAGTATGACCTTTGCAGCAAAGTAAACCGCGTGAAAATCTGTTCGGTATTCAGTTCAGTATGATTAATTAAATGCGTTGACAGCTCATTGCCCCAGCCAAACAGATTACACTGAGTGGAGTGGTTGCCCGTTCCAAGATGGCGGCCTCACGGCTCGTCAGCGCCAGTAGGCAGTAGCGGTCGATGCGGCCTCTACTCTTTATTAAGTCTATGTCTAGAACATGCAGGACAGGGGGCCCTGGCGACCAGGGTTGGAGACCCCTGCTGAAGGGGAAGGTCTCAGACTCCTGGGAGAGACTGATGCTGGGGACCACAAGATCATCGGGCTGGTTTTCCCCCTTCCGACAATCCTAGGTAATGTTCCGATTATCTTGATGGTTCTACAGATTATCTTATCAGATGTTCCCTTGGTGTGAGGTGTGTTAAGAGTGACCGAACCTGCTCGGAAGAACGTTGGAGCCGCCCCGATCGCGAATCGTAAATATTCAACATGTTTAATATTTACGATCAGAAATCCTGATGTGGGGGGGGGGAAGCAAAACAGTTAAGTCTAAGATTTTTTGGTCCTCATGTTTGTGGTCTCTCACATTTTGAAAATCTTAAAAGATTTAAAAAATATTTTAGTGTGTACCCAGCATGAGTAGGACACTGAGGAGATTTTGTTTTCCTACAAATAACCGAGGCAGACTTCATGTTTAGTCCCTCACCAAAGCCTTCAGGGAGAGAGTCTCCATCGCTACAGTCTCTCTTGACAGTAACCTTATATGGTCGAACATTATCATATTTTTTTCCTCGAATGGTCATGGTGAGGTAACAAACATGTTCTCTTATTAGTTTTGTAGGGATAACAATCTTTTGTAATAGTTAAGGAACAATGGTGGCTGGTCTTTTGTCACTGAATTGCTTTGCGGTAACAATAGCGGTAGGTCAATTGTAATTGGTTTCTGTCGCGGTAACAGTGGCGGCAGGTCTATTGTGATTGGGTGCTTTGCAGGCAACAACGGAAGCAGCTCAACAGCGATTGGTTGCCGTTGCGGTAACCGTGTCTGAGGCTGCGACGTGATTGGTGCATGTCACCTTTCAGCAGGTCTGACAGAAGGGGCCCACACTCCTCCGGCACGCTGTAGTCTCCCTTCCCGATGTTCTCGAACAGCTTGTAGATGTTGTCCCCCTCGAACGGGTACAGGCTCGTCGTGATGTTGTAGCTGGACAGGAGAGGAACAGGAGAGGAACAGGGGGGGGGGGGGGGGGGGGTCAAACACAGGCACCGTTCTGGGAGAGGAAACCTGGAGCGGACAACAGCCCTGGTGGAGCGTCACAAACACGGCAGCTCAAAGCTCAAAACCAATTCTGATTTGATGAACCGTTCAGCTGAGTAATAGAGGATTGTGATTGGTTGTGAGCTGCTTGACTCTACAGCAAAGGGAGTGGAGGGACCTGGGCACCTCCTCCTGTGTGTGTGTGTGTGTGTGTGTGTGTGTGTGTGTGTGTGTGTGTGTCCTACCTGGTCAGAGGGAGGTTGTGTGTGTGTGTGTGTGTCCTACCTGGTCAGAGGGAGGTTGTGTGTGTGTGTGTGTGTCCTACCTGGTCAGAGGGAGGTTGTGTGTGTGTGTGTGTGTGTCCTACCTGGTCAGAGGGAGGTTGTGTGTGTGTGTGTGTGTCCTACCTGGTCAGAGGGAGGTTGTGTGTGTGTCCTACCTGGTCAGAGGGAGGTTGTGTGTGTGTGTGTGTGTGTCCTACCTGGTCAGAGGGAGGTTGTGTGTGTGTGTGTGTGTCCTACCTGGTCAGAGGGAGGTTGTGTGTGTGTGTGTGTGTGTCCTACCTGGTCAGAGGGAGGTTGTGTGTGTGTGTGTGTGTCCTACCTGGTCAGAGGGAGGTTGTGTGTGTGTGTGTGTGTCCTACCTGGTCAGAGGGAGGTTGTGTGTGTGTGTGTGTGTCAGACTCACAGCGTCACTCCGGCCGACCAGATGTCCACCTTGAAGCCTGAGAAGGTGTCCAGGCCGTTGGCGATCTCCGGGGGCTGGAAGGCCGGGGAGCCCTGGCTGGTCCTGCACGTGTCATCCTCCGCAAATGGATGTAGAGCCTGTGGGAGGGGGTGAGGGGGGTGGAGAGAGAGAGGGTGAGGGGGGTGGAGAGAGAGTGTACGTGTGTGTACACGTGTGTGTGTGTGTGTACACGCGTGTGTGTGTGTGTGGTAAGCTCACTTCCGCCACCCCCAGGTCAGAGATCTTGAGCGCTCCGTCCGTGGTGAGCAGAAGGTTCCCAGGTTTGATGTCTTTGTGGACGATTCCCTGGCTGTGCAAATATTCCAGACCATCTAACAGCTGGCAGAAGTACCTGGGGGAGCATGAGATCGAGGAGGAGAGGGAGGGAGAGAGGGGGAGAGAGAGAGAGAGAAGCGGTGAGTTTGACAGAGAGAGAGAGAGAATGTGATTAGGGATGACAGAGGGGGCAGAGCTACGAGGGTTCATGTTTCTGTTTGATTTCAGAAGAGGACTGAATGATAATAAGCTGCTGGACCCTTGTAGTCCCTGCAGCTCTGAGCACACGCGAGAGAGAGTCGAGAGAGAGGTTTAGAGAGAGAGGTGTAGAGAGAGAGGTGTAGCGAGTGAGAGAGGTGTAGAGAGAGAGAGGTGTAGAGAGAGAGAGAGGTGTAGAGAGAGAGGTGTAGAGAGAGAGAGAGAGGTGTTGTGAGTGAGAGAGAGGTGTAGAGAGAGAGAGGTGTAGAGAGAGAGAGAGGTGTAGAGAGAGAGGTGTAGAGAGAGAGAGAGGTGTAGAGAGAGAGAGAGATGACTTACCCATGAGCTTGAAATACTGGAAACCTTTTCTCTGGGACGCTGTCCAGCATTTCTTGCATCCCACATACGCAATACTCCATCACCATATACGTGAGAAGTGGAGTCAAGGGAATACACAGCACCACGGCCATAACAAACACAGGCATGTACACACGCTGTGTACATGCCTGTGTACACATGCTGTGTACACAGGCATGTACACACGCACAAACCAAACAGACACATGCTGTGTACACAGGCATGTACACATGCTGTGTACACAGGCATGTACACAGCGCGGGGATGACGCAGTTAGAGCTGTTTAGTCATGAATGCGTCAGAGGGGGCTCCACTGCTGTAGGGGGAGAAACACACACGCACGCACACACACGACACACACACACACACAGAGAAGCCTGACACACTCGGGATGTAACATAAAGGATATATTTTCTGCTTCTCCTCGTTATACAGCACATCCACAAGGTGGATGACATTTTTGTGCTGGAGTCTTCTTAGCAGCTGAATCTCCCTGGAAGACACACACACACACACACGCGGTTACACATGATCGATCGACAACAACACATGATTTGATGACACACTCGTGAGCACATCCTGAGTGATGTCCTGGGGTCATACAGTGTTCAGGGCGTCCCAGGGGTTTAAATCAAGCAGCCGTCATCACCGCCAAGCCTATACAGACCCATTGACACCAACACCGTCACCAACACCATCAGCTTCATCAAAGCCTCACAGCTGATTGTGCGTCTGAGTTAAGCTTCCAGCTCCTTCCAGGGAATGATCCATGAACCAGGAGGATGACGGAGGGGGAGTGCTGGGCTTGCTCCCCAGGAGAGGAGGGTTTAAATCAGCCTTGTGCCACCACGACCCCCCCCCCCTTTCCCCTGCAGACCTTCACACATCCACACCCATCTGACAGCTGCTGCTAGGCCTGCACACTAATGAAGTTGACTACTGTACTACACAGATAACATGGCTGCAGAACACACAGTCCCACACAGACAGGATGGGAGCCGGGCTGAATAAACGTTCAGGGCAGAAACACGTCCGTTAGTCTCTCTTCTTCCTTCTCTCTCTTCCTGACATCTTTGCTGATGGTTCAGTGCACATGGTTGGAGTGTCTGGCCTAGCATAAAAGCCTTGCAGTCCCTGTCTCTCTCTCGCACACGCACGCACACACACACACGCACACGCCTTTCTCCCATCTTAGCCTGCAGTCACAAGCTGGCCTGGTCCTCTGCTTTCTCCCCAACAATTACTGCATCACTTCTGACAAGAGACACACTCAGCCGGCACCCAGCTACACACACACACACACAGGCCAGCTACACACACACACAAGCCAGCTACACACACACACAGGCCAGCTACACACACACAGGCTGCATCCCAGGACAGATAAAAAGACATGCCACAGGCTAAGACAGGCCCCAGCAGATTATATCCAAACACACAAAGCCTGAAGAGAGAGAGAGGGAGAGAAAGAGAGAGATAGACAGACAGAGAGCTGCAGTGTTATCAATTCCACAGAAAAGCATTCCAGTTTGCTTTCACCACAGTGTTCCCAGAGTTAAACACATCCAGTGTGTCCCTGCAGTCTATCTGGAGCTGGCTGGATCACATATCACCCTGCAGCAGGACGCGGGACGCGGGCCAGAGAGAGGGAACCTCCACTGGAAGCACACGGTGTTCCTTCTGCTCTGCTCCACCCTTGACAACGCCCCCCCCCAGGCCTCCTGGGCAGGGTTTTGTGGTCTAACCCACCCCCTGGACAGGTAGAGGACAGCTGGGTGCTGGTGGGGCCTCCTGGTAGCTGCTGAGGGGGTTGGGTCATGTGACATGACATCCCCCCCCCCCCCAGGTCACATCAGATTTCTGCCAGACAGAAACGTCCACCTGCTTAGAACTGGCAAAGTGCACATGCTCCTGTCAACCTCCAGAGCCCAGACTCAGGTCATACCTCGGTGTGTGTGTAGTCTCTGTGTGTTGTGAGAGTGTAGTCTCTCTGTGTGTGTGTAGTCTCTGTGTTTGTGAGAGTGTAGTCTCTCTGTGTGTGTAGTATCTGTGTGTTTGTGAGAGTGTAGTCTCTGTGTGTGCGTGTAGTCTCTGTGTGTTTGTGAGAGTGTAGTCTCTGTGTGTGTGTTTGGATGTAGTCTGTGTGTTAGTGTGTATGTGGTGTGTGCTTGTGTTAGTGTGTATGTGGTGTGTGTTTGTGTTAGTGTGTATGTGGTGTGTGTTTGTGTTATTGTGTATGTGGTGTGTGTTTGTGTTAGTGTCTATGTGGTGTGTGCTTGTGTTAGTGTGTATGTGGTGTGTGTTTGTGTTAGTGTGTATGTGGTGTGTGTTTGTGTGTCTGCTTGTTTGGCATTCCAAACAAGGTCTCGGCATGCCGGAGGCGTTGCCCGGCAACAAGAGAGGCATGGCTCAATACTAGCGTGAGCATGCCCATCTCCGTGGCAACGCTCTGAAAGCAGGAAGTGTTAGCCAGATAGGAATGCTTTGCTGTGAAAGAGGAGATGAGAGGAGAGCCTTTATAAGGCCGGGACACCTCCCAGGGACCTCCACAGCCCTGTCACACGGAGGGCATCTCCCTGAAACTAGCTCCACCAGGTCCAGCTCTCTAGCCTGGTCCGATCTTAGCTCCACCAGATCTGAGGACAAGCCGGTCTAGGCGTATAGCCACCCTAGCCCCACGAGGTCTGATGCAACCACAGTTCCTAGAAACACACCTGAACCTGCGTCAACATTTCTTTGAAAGGAACACTCAGAGATGGAGAGAAAGAGAGACCGAATGTGAGAGACAGTTATAAATAGATAGAGAGACAGTGACAGAGAGAGACAGAGAGAGAGGGGGGGGGAAGAGACAAAGTGAGAGGAAGCTCTGAAACTGCAGCAGAGCTCTCTCTAAACAGAGTGTGTGTGTGACTTAATTTGACAGTGGCTAAAGCTCTCCCTCTCTATATATAGCAGAGCGCTGGCCTGGGGCTCGTCACTGAAGAATATTTAATAAAGTTGATTGTGATTAAAAACTCTGCAGATCCTTGGGAAGAGACCGGGAGAAAAGATGACGACGCCTGTTCAGGTTAGGCAGGATACACAGGTGAGACAGGACAGAGAGAGAGACAGGTACAGGTGAGACAGGACAGAGAGAGAGACAGGTACAGGTGAGACAGGACAGAGAGAGAGACAGGTGAGACAGGATAGAGAGAGACAGGTACAAGTGAGACAGGACAGAGAGACAGGTGAGACAGGACAGAGAGACAGGTGAGACAGGACAGAGAGACAGGTGAGACAGGACAGAGAGACAGGTGAGACAGGACAGAGAGACAGGTGAGACAGGACAGAGAGACAGGTGAGACAGGACAGAGAGAGAGGTGAGACAGGACAGAGAGACAGGTGAGACAGGACAGAGAGAGAGAAACAGAAAAAAGACAGATATGGAGAAAGAGACGCGATATGCGTAGAGAATTTGACAGAAATATGAGAGAGAGGGTGAGAGACAGTAAGAGAGAGAGGGCGAGAGACACAGAAAGAGAGAGAGGGTCAGAGACAGAAAGAGAGGGAGAGAGAGAGAGAGTAGGAGAGAGGAAATGGAGACAGTCAGAGAACAACTTAATTCTCCCATTAGCTGTATTGATTTCATAGGACCTGCTCAGACAGTAATGGTGACGGTCAGTCCTCTAGAGAGAATAAACATTAACATGGCGCTAACTAATCCATCTGACAGGATAGCATGAGAGCACAAGAAGACTTCCTACACAGACTAGCCCAAGCAGCGGGAAACAGATTTAAGATCCAGGAGACCAGACAACCCACAACATGTAAACAAAGCAGAAGGGTGAAAACTGATGTTTTTCTAGTGGAAGGACAGAGAGGATGATGGAGAGAGATGTGGATGTGATTGTTTACACAGGAATTGAATGTAAACACAACCGACGGCCATGAGTTGTTGTTGTTGTGTACTTTTGTGTGGAGTATGATGGAGCAAGCTGTGATTGGACAGTACACTGTGACCCCAGAGCAAGCTGTGATTGGACAGTACACTGTGACCCCCAGAGCAAGCTGTGATTGGACAGTACACTGTGACCCCCAGAGCAAGCTGTGATTGGACAGTACACTGTGACCCCAGAGCAAGCTGTGATTGGACAGTACACTGTGACCCCCAGAGCAAGCTGTGATTGGACAGTACACTGTGACCCCAGAGCAAATACTGCAGAATGACTGTCTTTCTCAGAGGGGGGCAGATGGCTGAGCGGTTAGGGAATCAGGCTACCAATCAGAAGGTTGCCGGTTCGATTCCCCGGCCGTGCAAATTGATGTTGTTCCCTGGGCAAGGCACTTCACCCTACTTGCCTCGAGGGAATGTCCCTGTACTTACTGTAAGTCACTCTGGATAAGAGCGTCTGCTAAATGAGTAAATGTAATGTAAATGTAAATCAGAGAGATGTCTGATGGGTATCTTGGGTCGAGTTGTAACTTCCTGTTTGGATAAGCAAAACCTCCTGTGCTTTTGGGCTGCAGTGAGCGATCAACTCCTCTTACGACATTAGTTAAGACACACATTATAAAGACCAGATTTGTCCTTTCATCTAATCTGATGCTTTGTGGATTGGGAGTTAATCCAACATTTAAATCACCTGGGGCAGTCATCTGAGACCGAGTGGTAATGTCCTGTTTTGATCACCTGATCACTGCAACTCAAATGCACAGAAAAATCAGCATGAGTTCATTCCTGTTTGGTGACTTGTATCTGTTGTACTGTGATCTGAGAGATGTGTACAGGCTGTCCCCTTCAGACACTAACCTTTAAAACTGTCAAACCCAGTACTACTACCACCGTGTATAATTGAGCACTTGTGCTTGGCGATGCGTGGCGGTCTGGTCATGTAGACAGACAGAACTTGTCAGAACCGTGAGCACGGAAAACTGACAGAGAGGAGAAGTAACAGAGAGAGCGAGCGAGAGCAAGAGAGACACAGAGAGCGAGAGAGGGGAGAGAGACCACAGGGTGTTGATACGACAATCAGGAGATTATTAAAAAGAAAAAGGGGAGAAAGGCGAACAAAACTGAGATGACAAAAGAGACAGACCTCAGACAAGACCACAGACCCCATCGATCCCTCCCTCCCATCATCTCTCCTCCCTCCCCCCGCCCCCCCTCCTCCTCCCATCATCTCTCCTCCCTCCCCCCGCCCCCCTCCTCCTCACTTCTTCACGTTAGCCTTCCTTCCCTCCCTCCCTCCCTCCCTCCGCCCCCCCCCTCCTCACTTCTTCACGTTAGCCTCTCCTCCCTCCCTCCTCCTCACTTCTTCACGTTAGCCTCTCCTCCCTCCCTCCCTCCCTCCCTCCCCCCCTCCTCACTTCTTCACGTTTGCCTCTCCGTTGGGGATCCTCCTCAGCTTCTTCTTCTTCAGGATCTTGACGGCACGGCGGCAGAGCGTCTCTGAGTCCAGCATCTCCTTGACCTTCCCGTAGGAGCCCTCCCCCAGCAGGTCGCCCATCAGGTACTTCCCGATCAGCTTGGCCCTCTTCCTGCGGGGCTGGTAGATCACCTCCGTGGAGTCGATGCGGTGGATGAACGTGTCCATCCCCATCAGTTCGTTCTCCGTCAGGTAGTCCAGGTGCTCCCCCATGCTCATGGTGCTCAGGTGGGGAGGACTGGGGTGTGAGGACTGGGGGGTGGGGGTGAGACCGGGAGGGGAGGGACTATAGGTGGGGGGTGACTAGCTGTGGGTGACTGGCTGAGGGTGAGTAAATGGAGGTGACTAGGCCTGGCCTGCACTTCCTTCTGGGAAGGGTTGAGGAGAAGGTGTGTGGTGTGTGTGTGGGGGGCGGGGTTAGGGCAGTTATCTCAAAACAGCAGGCGCAAGTCTAAGCGATGCCTCTTATCTGAGCTGGGACTTAATCTTGTACTTTGATGCAACCGGGACAAGGCAGTTCAAGAGAAAAGTCCCAAGGGGCATCAGAAGGGGTATAACCAAAGTTTAGTGTTAACACACACACGGTATAGGGGACTTCTGGTCGCTTGTAAACATGAGGTGGACTCACAGTAGGTCTTCCACAGATCTCTCGCCAGCCAGGACCTGTCAGTGCAAGTCAATAGCCTAGCTCTCCTGTCTCTCTCTCTCTCTCTCTCTCTCTCTCTCTCTCTGTTCTGCTGACAGGACAGGGCCAGAGGAGAGGATGGTGGACTGTTGCCTAGAGATTACACTTCTCCACTTAACTCCATGTCACCTCCATCTGTGATCTGATTGGAGGAGACCGTGTCTGGCCGAGGTAGAGAAGACCAGTCCTGTTTCTGAACCCAGCACAGCATTTCTGTCTTAGGTCCTATCCGCTGTGCATAGTCGACTTCAGGGGCACAGCTTGGTGCCAACAGCCCGGCTGGATCTTTAGTCCAGGTTCAAGCAAAGCAAAACAAATATTTTTCTTTTCTTTTTTAAAGAGTTCTTGAGATCCTGAAGTTCTTGTGTGCTGACTAGAGTGACCAGTCGTTAGTCATTCTCCTAGTTTGTCATCCGCCTTCTGTTCCTCACCATCTACAATGAAGAATCACACCGTTAGAAGTGAGATAGTAGACTTATTCGACACGCTTTAATCCTTAACACTGCTACACGCATGCATATCTCAACAAAAATGTCCAACTCGTCGATTGAAAATAACAGTTACAACAATTACATTTTGTTAGCTTCACAAATGATATTTCCTAATATGAATGGTTGTGTCGCAAGCCAAATGCTGGCTGCTCTGAGACACCGCTCGTGTCGCACATCGAAAAGATCCATTCTAGCAGCTATCCAACTACAGCACTCGCTTATAAGCTGTGGCTAGCTAGCTAGCTGGCGCTGATTTGCTGGCAAGACAACGTAGCTAACGCATATGAACTTTCAGCTTCACGAAATTAGCTCTAGCTAAAATATAAAAAGGCCGTGTAGTGTCGGTGGAAAGAAAACAACGACAGAATCGGCAGGGCATGTAGATGCATTCATCAGTAAAGCGTACTGAGAGCTAGCCAAACCCAGCTTCACAAGCAAGTACTGTAGCACCAGCGCTTAGTATATAACCCAGCAACCAACGTTAAGACTGCTACTTGCTTTTTGATAACTCCTAGTCTGAAGTTAGGAGTAACATCTACTACACTAGCGGCTAGTCAATCACATATGTATAACTCGTTGCCAGAAAAACAATGTTCCGATTTGGCAGCAATTACTATTTCAAATATAATCTGTACTGTACCTCGGCGGTGGCAATTGGCCAGTTGGCATGGAAGCTTGCTACTTGTACGTAGTAGCTCGACCGAGTCTAGATAACGTTAGTTAGCCAAGTAGCCGTGCTAGCTACGGCTCAACAGTACTCGTAAATCAATTCGTTTTAAGTCATTTAGGCTGTACCGTGAGGGCCCGGCGTGAAAGTTCGTACAGTAGGGACCAATCGTAGGAAACACCGTTTCAAGCTGGCCAGTACAAATCGCAAACCTAGCAAGCCTGGACACCCGTGCGCAGACATAAAACTATACTGACTATTACTTATCATAAATGACACATTTTAAACATTCAGTTAAGATTAGGGGGAGCCTACAGTCGTCCCTCACAGACTTAAGAAACCCAGACTAATTAACTCGGAAAGGGTGCCCACGTATTCAAAGCAACACCGGCAACGCAGTACACCGCGGGGTGGCCGTGCAACAACATAAAGCATTTCACTTAGCTACACCAGTACTGACTACCCTGGTCGCTAACTAGCTAGCTCAACTAGCCTAGGTAGCTAGCTAGCTGTCGGCGTTCTGTTGCAGTGATTCTCACCTAGCCACCCAGACGTCCGGAGTCTTCGAAATGTGTAAAAGTCCTTTTCATTATCGTATATTTTTGTGCAGTGTATTTGTAACTAGCTCGGTACTGATATTAGAGGTCTGCTATTCTGGTTCCAGCTGCC
This sequence comes from Thaleichthys pacificus, assembly GCA_023658055.1. Lineage (NCBI taxonomy): Eukaryota > Metazoa > Chordata > Actinopteri > Osmeriformes > Osmeridae > Thaleichthys > Thaleichthys pacificus. The sequence continues at coordinate 1,922,538 of CM042854.1, forward strand.
ACTCAGGTTGACGCCATCTTGTTTACCTCCCTCCTAAGCTTCGCACTGAAAGCCAACCTCTCACGTTAATGCGTCAACAGTGAACCGAGTTTTTTTTTTTTCCCTAACCACACGTTGGCCCTATCAGGGGGAAGTTGACATGATCTTTAATTAAATAAAAAGTTTATACATTGTACAACGTTCGGTAATCAAAACTACCACCTTTTAATTTCAAATTTGACCACGGTGTTTAAAACCGTAATGCAGTTTTTGTAAAACTGCAGAACGTTTAACTAACGCTGTCGCAGGTGACGTGTTTATTGACACAGGTGCAAACAATTTAGGCAAATTGTAGGTTATTTGATGACACTAAGGGTTGTCCTACTTTGGCATTTGAACTGTATCATTCATTTGTTCCTCGAATAGTGAATATTTGCTAATAGTATAGCCCATTGATAACATATCCCTGCCCTTGTAATATATTTTAGGCCGTTTAAATGGTAATTGTACATGCTAAAGCACTGTGCCAGAGATTTAAAAACCCTTTCAGGTCACCGGTTACAGTGACGCTGGTTTCTCTGCCAGGCAACTGCCCAAGCCTAAATTATACTAATTTCAAATTAGCTTCACACACTAAAAGCATCCAGCTATTAACCGGAGGCTTCACCCAGCCAAGAGTAAGGTTGTCATTGAATGATGTTGTGCTTAAGGGAGTGAGAGGGGGTGGATATCTTTTGCTTAGCAGTGCAATCAGGGTTATATTTAGCAGGTGTAAACCCCTATGGCAAACTAAAAGGTCTTACTTGACAGATCTGTTACTCTCCTCTTCAAGAGGCTAGAAGAGACATAACCAGAGAGACACAACCCTCAAACAGAGGTAGTGAACTTTGCAACCCTGACCAAAATATAATGAGCACTGGATGTTCAAACGCAACACATTACAGCAATCCCTCATACCTTCATAAATCTCCATTTAATTGAATATTTGGAGTGGAACAATTGATTCAAAAAAAATTTCCAGGTATGATCAAATGTAAAAAGACATTTCTCCACTAGTGAACACAAGCATATCAATTAAACTCTAAACGACATAATTAAGACATTGGTTGTTTTTATTGTTCACAGATAAGCGTGTTACATTCATTTCTTGAATTTTGGGATGTGAAACTCAAAAGTAAGCAAAGTTAACTGTATAATAACTATCAACCAAAAACAAAACCACTTAAAGCGTGAGAAAATTAAAATGCAGATCCTTCACAAATTAGCATCGACAACAAGTGTACTTTGGTTAGGAACACGTCGGTATATCGGTGGAGAAAACATTAAAAATCCAACTCACAAAGAAAGATGGAAGTCACGATGCAGTAAAGAACTCACGCAGATTGTTCCGTGCTTTAGAGTTGCAGTGAATGAGGTCGATCAGAACAGGACACAACCACTCTACCTCGGATGACTGTTCAGATAACTGTTGGATTGCCTCCCAATCCACACATCTGATTAGATTAAAGGACAGATCTAGTCTTTAGGCCCATGATGTGCCTTTTCACTCCTGTACCTGTGACCTCCAAACTTCCACAATATTCCTGTGGTCTCCGACTGTTTTCATAACACAGGAAGCTTCAGTGACCTTTACAAGGGGCCGCCGGGAGGTGTTTACAAGTGAGACGACCATGACGCTCCCTTAGTAGTAAGGTCTTCTTGGGTTATTCTGAGAAAACAAATGTGGTCAAAATAAAACTCGTTTCAACTGCTCCGGCGACGTGAACGTTGTTCATAGTCACGTGAGCGTCATCATTATATCACCTTAACCAATAAATAAAATAAGGACTAAATGAAAAACAGTGTTATTACTACAGCACATGCATCTTCCGATGGCATTAGGCAGAGTGGAAACAGGAAGTGATGTTTACCAGTGGGTTGGGCCTGAAACGATAGGCAAGCATCATCCTCTTCCTGAAGGCGTCAAATTCGTCATCGTTACCTGTGAGCACAGCCGGTCTCTCCACCCCGAAGCCTGCTCCGTCCACCGCTGTGGTTCCCCTGAAGCACAGCCAACACAGAACACGTGGATGTGTGAGTGTGTGTGACAGAATGTGTGTGTGACAGAATGTGTGTGTGACAGAATGTGTGTGTGACAGAATGTGTGTGCGTGTCTGAGATTCTGGCGCTGTGAAGAGAGCGTGCCGTAGCAGATTTGTTTACGGAGAGCGAGTTTAAACGTGGACGCGCTACGCTAATATGCACAGACTGAGGGTGAATGTGGAGACTTGGTGTGTGTGTGTGGATACTTGGTGTGTGTGTGTGTGGAGACTTGGTGTGTGTGCGTGTGGAGACTTGGTGTGTGTGCGTGTGTTTGTGTGGATGCTTGGTGTGTGTGTGTGTGGAGACTTGGTGTGTGTGTGTGTGTGTTTGTGTGGAGACTTGGTGTGTGTAGACTTGGTGTGTGTGTGTGTGGAGAGCCCACCTGTGGACGGGAGCTTTGATGCCCTGCCCGTCAGAGCCCAGGCCTTCGCCATCCTTCCAGCCCATCTTCATGAGCATCTGGAAGCCCAGGTTCTCCACCGTCAACTTGAACTCTTTGTACTCTGAGTAATCAGGGTTACGGCCCTCCTGAGAGACAGAATCAGGCAATTAATCAAGGGACAGTGAGGTGTGGAGGAAGGATGCACGTCTGCAGTATTGAGACTGGGCCTCGCACTGACCTTCAGAGCCTTGAAGGTCTCCATGAACTTCTCCAGTTCCTCAGGAGGCAGGAAGTCTCCGATGAAGTGCTTCCCTTTGCCCATGTCAGTCAGAGACTCCGCCCACTCTGCAGGCAAAGCAGAGACCAGCGGCTGGTTACAACACAATAGGCAGTATAGAGAGGGGATGGGCATAGCTCAGTGGTAGAGAGTTTGACTGAAGTTCGAGAATTCGCAGTAGACATGCCTCAGATCTGGAATTAATAAATACTTTCACGCAAGAAAATCTCCATCAACAATTGTTTCTGACTACACAACACAGCCCCGCTGTGCCGTAACACTGGGATTACAGATTAGGACTAGGGTTAATCTGTGTGCGGGCGTCTCACCCCGGGTCTTCTCCATCTCCATGTGGCGGAGGCGGTGCTCCCAGGTCCCTGCCTCCTGGTCCACCTCCTCGTCGCTGTCGTACTCGTGCTGGTGATCCCTCAGGGCCTTCTCCCACATCACCTGCATCTCCGCCATGGCGCGCTTATGCTTCATGATCATGTCGAACATCTCTTGCATCTGGGGGCACGTGGAGAGACACACACACACAGACACACACACACAAGACCAGAAAGAGACACACACACGCACAAAACCAGAAAGAGACACACAAACACACATGCACAAAAACAAGTTCTGGACAAATACTTCAGCGATAAAGGTTGAGGATGGATTCTGTGAATTCTAGACAGTTGACATTAGGTCAACATTAAACTCTTCAAACACCAGTCTATGGTGAGGCATGTAGAATACCTGTAGTCTAGCCCGCAGCCTAAAGAGGCACACACACACACACACACACACACACAGAGAGAGTGTGAAACGTGGCTGGCTCAGGCTGAGCTGCTCGTACCTCTTGTTGTTCCTTCAGCTGTTTCTTCTGGTCGTCAGAGAGCTCACTCACGCCCACCAGCCCCACCGGCTTGCCCTTCGCATAGCCCAGACCCTGCAGCTCCTCCACTGAACACACACACACACACACACTCATTTGTAACAAATACAACTTTTGCATGGGGGCATGGAAAAACGTGTGTGAGAGTGAGTGTGTATGCATGTGTGTGTGTTTGTATGTATGAGCGTGTGTATGTGTGTATGTATGAGCGTGTGTGTGTGTGTGTATGTATGAGCGTGTGTGTGTATGTATGAGCGTGTGTGTGTATGAATGTGTGTGTGTGTGTGAGTACCAGAGAGCGAGGCCTTGCTGGTGTCCAGGTACTCCTCTGGAGGGATGATGATGGGTGGCAGGGGCAGCTCCACCTTGTCATCCTCCGAACCCCAGCGACTCTTCCTCTTCCTCTTGACCGCCGGGGGCGCCGGGCCCTGGGGCTCCAGGTGGGGGGGCTGGGGGCCCCCGGGGAGCGTGGGGGCGCTCTGGCGCTTGCCTCCTCCCGGCTCGGCCGTGGGGGAGGAGGGGGTCTGGCAGAGCTTGGCTCGGCGGTACGCCTCGATTCTTTCTTTGTAGAAGCGGTGGGCTGGGCTTTGGTGTTCGTACAAAAAACTGAGAGGGGGGGAGAGGGAGGGGGATTAACACCACTGACACAACAAATAAACAAAAAGTACATTGTCCAAATACATTGACATCAATCATCATCATTGACATTACATAAAAAGGTAAACAGTTGGTCTAGAAAAATACGTATTGCCGTGGCGACAGCCCTGACCTGAAGGCGGGGTTGTCCCGGTTGTGCTGGGCAGCGATGGCCTCCACCTCGGGACCGTTGTCGGCCACAAACCTGGCCAGCTTCTCAGCCACCTCCTGCGTGTCCTCTGGGGGGGAGACTTTAAGCAGTCTATCAGTACTGGGGCTCAACTCACACCCTACTACTGTACCGTACTCAACTGGCCCTCTCACCAGCCATCTAGTTAGCAGAGGATAAGAAGAGGAGGGGCAGGGGGTTGGGGAAGGGGACAGGTGGTTGGGGGAGGGGGGTTGGGGGGGGGGGGGTTGGGGGGAGGACAGGTGGTTGGGAAAGGGGGGTGGGACAGGTGATGGGGAAGGGGACAGGTGGTTGGGGAAGGGGGGGGGACAGGTGGTTGGGGGAGGGGGAGGACAGGTGGTTGGGGGAGGGGGGGAGGACAGGTGGTTGGGGGTAGGGGTATGGATGTCTGAACTTTAGTTTTAAGAGTTTAAGAGTTTTCCTAACAGCTTGTAAGAACATGGGGCCAAACGCCTAGTGGAAGGTACTGGCCTCCTGTTTTCAATGTGACGTGCATGTATGTGAGAGCTGGTGCACAACCGACTCAAGTGATGCGTGTTGTCTGGAAAACATGGCTGTGTTGCATGACAGAGAAAATGAACACTGATCTTTAAGTCCAAATAGAGGAAGAGAAACACAGAGAGAGAGAGAGAGACAGAGAGAGATAGAGAGAGGAGAGAGAGCGTCAGAGGGCTGATGGGTAATCTTACCATTAGACTGCGGGGTTGTCTGAGGTCGCGGGTTAGCCTTTCTTAGCTCAGCCACTCTCTTCCTGTAGTACAGATAATCTCTGCTGTTCTTGTCGTACAGAAACCTGCGAGGGCGTTGAAAAGGACAGGCTGTGTCACAGACCCAGGCAAGAGAGTGTCACAGACCCAGGCAAGCTGTGTCACAGACCCAGACAAGAGAGTGTCACAGACCCAGGCAAGAGAGTGTCACAGACCCAGGCAAGAGAGTGTCACAGACCCAGACAAGCTGTGTCACAGACCCAGGCAAGAGAGGCACCGAAACTGTTTACATCCTCCTACTGCCAACACAGCTCAACACCACGGCCGTACAACTTACGAGAAAACAGGGTTGTCCTTGTAGTCTTCGATGGCCTTCTTCTCCAGCTCAGACCCGCCCTCAGCCACAAAGGCGGCCATTTTGTTCAGGATGAGTCGTGTGTCTGGGTCCTCTGGGGGAGAAACTTTAAGCAGGCTATGAGTACAATTACTCTACGCGCACCTATGAGAGAACGAGCAGTGAAGGAAGCACACTTTGCAGTCACGCAGTGTCCCCCAGACCTGGGCCAAATGATGATCCAATCTGTGCTCGGTTGCTCATGTCTGGCATGATGTAAACCGTGAGCCATTAACCATGAGCAAACTCGAGCGTCTGATGGAGATTTCTAACTGTGTTTCGCCCCAGGTCTGATGCCTACCCCTGCTTTGGAACCGCAGCAGTGGTAGTACAGCTGACAGAGTGGATGTGATCCATCACCGAATTAATTAATTAATAATGAATGAAAAAGATGTCATCTCCTCATAGCGACGACAGCCTGACGACCCAGCTGGCCGTGGCTCCACGTCGCGGCTGCCCCTCGCCTGGCTAGCACGGACCACGACTTACCCTTCACCTCCAGGAAGCTGGAGTCGTCCACCTCCTCCTCCTCGTCGTCTCCGTCCGGGGAGCAGAACACCGTGGGCCGGCTGGAGACCATGGAGCTCTTCTTGGACTGGGAGTAGTTCTTGTACTGGCTGAGCATGCTGCTGATGCCCAGGCCGGGACGCTTGCCCACCAGGATGCTCCTCTTGTGGGGAGACATGCCGGGGGACGCGGCGGGCTTGGAGTCGCTGTCGGGACCTGGGGGAGGGAGGACACTCAGGCTCCATCGTTGTCATGTGAACGGCCATTTTCATCACAATTGACCCCCGTTAAGAGTTGATTGGCTGTTTCTCTACCGCTCTCCCTCCCTCCCTCGGTGTGTGTTGAGGCCATGCGGCGATTAAATCTTACTTAGCAATTTTTTTTACACGCAATGCCACAGATGTGCTTCACAGACCGGCACCTGTAACCAAGCTAAACCCTCAAGGAAGACCAGGAAAATCTCCCAGGAATCCCTCTAGAGGCAGTTGTCTCTGTCAGGGGCGGACAGCTGTGCGGCGCTGTGGGACGGACGGCAGAAGGGACTTACTGGAACCAGAGCTGGGTTTGTTCTTATGCATCTTCATGAACTGCTGGAGGAAGCTTCCGTCGTTCACAAACTTGTTGGAGGAGGGTCCCTCCTGGGGGCTGGGGGAACTAGGAGACGAGAGAGGAGACAGGAGAGGAGACGAGGAGACAGGGCATGAGGATCCAGAAATGTAGCTGCTTCTCTGAGATAGGATAAACCATGTCATTCGGTGTGACATGTTACATAATGTGTATTATGATAGTAATTTTATACTATATTGTAGTGCTTTGAGTGCAAGAAAGGTGCATTACAAATAACTATTATTATTATTATTTTATGACTCATACCTCAGTGGTATAGGCTTGGCCGGTGTCTGAAGGGTCTTTTTGGCCTGTTCTGCCATTTTAGCCTCAATCTCCCTCTTCTTCTGAGCTATCAGCTCTTCCTGACGGATTATGTTAACGCTCGTCATCTTGCACTTCGGAGGTGGAGGGCGAGACTTCCAGCCCGGCCGCCCTGTTGGAGAAGAAAAATACACACCACGAGACACAATTGAGCGTAGTCAAATACCGCAGCTCGGAGATGCAGCTTTTTCACTGACAACTAACTACTACTTTCGTGTTATAAGGACGTGTGCGACTGAAACACCTTGCAGCCAAAAAGCCTGCTTTGAGATTGATAATAAATAGTTGATGGCAGGAAGGCCATCTATCATGATGAGTCTGGCTGTTGGTTACTGATTTTAGCAACGGTGGTCCAATCATGTTTTACATTAAGATACAAGTACTACACAGCACACCAAAACCAAGTTATTAAATGTTGATTATGAATATACTCGATAAGTTAGGAATCCATTTAACAGCAGTAGCCATCACAAACAACAATACTGTATATTCTCTGGGCTTGGTCGCTAGCCTAGCAACACTACTAGGCGATGGGAAGCTCTAGTTAGCTAGCACTTGAGATTCTCTCCTTAACGTTTCTAGATAGCGAATGTCCGACTGATTAAAAAAACATTTGACTATAGTAATGATGGATTGTATTGTTTGACATTTTAGTTATTTACCTGTGTCACTAGACTCCATTGTTGTAGCCAACAAATAATACTAGTAGAGCAATTGTTCAAATGACTCTTCTTAAAAAAGCTAGCTAGCTTCGACTCCGCTGATGACCAAAAGTAGTAGTAGTGTGTTTCCGCTTCCGGCCGTGACATCGGAGGACGCTGTGTCCCTGGCAGCTATCCGTACACGTTGTATCTCTCGGTTGTTTCGCAGTGAACCAGAAGATGGCTGAAGCTACTCCACGGCCCTGTCGGTTTTTCTGTCACAGATGTTCAGCAGAGATTAGTCCGCGACTCCCGGTAAGCATTGACGAGGATATTGCCTATATATTAAATGTGCAGTGTAGCGCTCATGCTTGACTTTAATCGTTCGTCCGGTGGAACTGACTAGCTTTCGTCATCATTACCTGCTAGCCAACGTTAGTTAGCCCAGCAGCTAGATCAACTAGACTAACGTTAGCTAACCAGCTGCTGGTACATCGAACGTTGACAGATAGGCAGTTGAGACCTGGTTGATATAAATATGTTTTTAATTGATTTGACAGTCGCGTAGGTAGTTGATCACTGTAACGGCATGTCAAGCCGTCCTACCTGCCTCTGGCTGGCTGTTCAGTCACCAGTACCAGGTTTCTCACTGTCGTTTCCAACGTCGAGAACATGACAAGTCAGTGTCACTCGTGTTTAGATGATCGGTCAGTTGTAACTGGGATTGTAAAGAAATCATTGACCTGAGAACTGGAATAGTTTGTGATTCACTTCCCAATCAACAGTTCTCACTAAAACATTGTGCATCGATTTTCTCAGTAGAGAGATACTTAACAAAATGCCTCAACAACTTGTTGTTTGGGCACCAACACAGGAATCTTCTTGAATAGTACAGTAGCTTTCAAACGGCTAGCTAGCTATGTGACAGCTCAAAAGAGCCACCTCCTGAGTTCTCTCAATCAATGGCGCTGTTTCAAGCTATTGTTGGCGAGCTTACGAGTTACTATTGTAGCTACAGTAGTTTGGTCAGCGCATGTCGCGTTGAGAGATTGATTTAATTCATCTAGCTGTGTCTGTGGCGATACATAGTCAACCAGAACAATCAAGATTTTCCTAAAACATGCCACACTTTTCTTTTATACGACCGAGCCGGGCAACGGAATGGAGATTTTGACATCACCGGAGACCAAAACAGGACTCGGTTTTAGTGGCTTGATTCCGGATAACAAAAACATAAGCTAAGCGCTAACTCATCTTGATTCAGGCTGCATTCTTCAGAGCTTCACAGTTCATGTAAATTAATGTATTTCAGGAATAAGGCAAAACTCTGAACTTGGCTGTTATTTAGATGTTATTGGAAGTTTGTGGAGACCTTTTGATGATGCTGAGATGAACCTGTGTGTTCCCTGCAGGACTACACCTGTCCCAGGTGTGAATCCGGCTTCATTGAGGAACTTCCAGAGGAGAGAAGGTATAGTGGAATCTGTAAAGGTCAAAAGTTCAGCCTGTTGAGGGGTATGTGGCAATATTGCGGCTCTATTTATGCTGCCTCAAAGCTGGTGGCATGCTTGGTGAAACTGAAACTCATGTCTGCGTGTCACTTATATAACTTTGATTCAGGTTTCAGTGTTGACTAAAAACATCCTGGAGCTTGACAGGTTTGTTTTGACTGCTGTATGTGTGTGACTCGTATTGACCGGTTCTGTTCTGGTTTTCTTGTGTCCAGCTCTGAAAATGGGTCCAGAGCCAGCGCCTCGTCCAGCGATCAGAACCGTCCGTCCTTCGAGGTAAACGCTTCTTCTTGATCAGCGCCCGTGGCTAGGCTATCTGTGACTGCAGATGCTAGTTGTAGAACATCTGCCTTGTTGTCAAATCCTCCCTGTAAAGTTTCCACACTTGGAATCTTGAAAACGGCAGCATTAGAACGTCGCTGACATTCCGAATTCTAAATAGTTTCTTTATCGAAACAACCGTTTGGGGAAAATCAATGTGAATCAGGATGTGGTCTGTCTGGATCTAGGGGTACAAATAAAGTAGGCCTAGTTTTTCCTCACCCCCCCCCCCCCCCCCCCGCCCAAGACAAGTTCTTCTTTACGCTTCATCCCAGAATATGGATCACCAACACCTTTTCACGTTTCCGCCCGGCTACGGGCAGTTTGCCCTGGGGATCTTCGACGAGAACTTCGACCTGCGGACAGGGCTCCCCACCGAGGACAACCGCGAGGCGGAGAACCGTCGGGAACGGGAGATGGCGTCGCGGCAACGATACAGCGCCCGGCAACCGCGAGGACGTCACATCCCCCGCCGACAGGGGCCGCGGCAAGAGGGGGTGCCCACTTTAGAGGGGTGAGGCTTTTCATTGGCTGACGACACACAGGAAGTGACACCTCTCCCGTGCTGTGGCACGGTTCCCTCAGGGGAGGTGTGACTCCAGGAAGTGACTCTGGTGTTTTCTGTCCCTGCAGGATCATCCAGCAGCTAGTCAACGGCATCATAGCGCCCACAGCCATGCCCAACATGGGGATGGGTCCATGGTGAGTAGCCGGGAGATTGTTTATTTCAATGAAGTAATCTACCACAACCCTCTCTCTCTCTCTCTCTCTCTCTCTCTCTCTCTCTCTCTCTCTCTCTCTCTCTCTCGAAACAAACAATGAGTTCTCTTTGTCCTGTTCCTTCTCTCTCCAGGGGCATGCTGCACTCGAACCCCATGGACTACGCCTGGGGCGTAGATGGCCTGGACGCCATTATCACTCAGGTACTGTGGCCCTCTGGGGCTGCTTCTCTTCGGATGAGACAGCAGAATGTGTTGATGATCATCACATCATCCTCTCTGGGGGGGGGGTGTGCGAGTCTGGTCACCTGCACTGACCCCAAACGCTGTTCTGCAGGGGTCATTAATAACTGCTGTTTCTCTGTCTGTCTCTCTCTCTCTCCCCCCCCCCTTCCCTCTTCCTCTCCTTTCTCGATCTCTTTCTCTTATCTACCCCCTTTTCTCTCGCCCTGCATCACTTCCTCCCTCTCTTTCTCATCTGCCTCTCTCTCTCCCCTCATCTCTCTCTCCCCCCCTGAAGTTATTGAACCAGTTTGAGAACACAGGTCCACCTCCGGCAGACAGAGAGAGGATCAAGAGTCTGCCTACGATCAATATCACAGAGAGCCATGTGGGTGAGTACTCTGTCTGTCTGTCTGTCTCTGTCTATCTTTGTCTCTCTTACACACACTCTCACACAAACACACACACACACGTGTGGTCTCTCTCTCACAAACACGTGTGGTCTCTCTCCCTCACATGCACGCCCTCTCCTCTCACAAGCACACACTCACACACACACACACACACAGAGCCTCTAGGACTAACTTTTGGTCTGTCTCCTCCTGCAGGCTCGGGGTTAGAATGTTCAGTATGCAAGGAGGACTACAGCGTAGGGGAAAACGTCAGGCAACTTCCCTGCAATCACTTGTTTCACAACGACTGTATAGTACCGTGGCTAGAACAGGTAGGCCTTGCTCCCTCCAGCACCCTTCTGGGAAAACTATCTGTCTCTGTGAAGCGCCGCAATCTAGCTACCCCTTTATCGCTTCAGAGTTTGTGTGACCTTTGACCTTTTTTTAGAATTGACGCAGAATGGGACGCCCGGTATCTCACCGGATAAGTGTGTGCAGTCTGAGGCCTTACCGCAGCGGCTCGGGTTCGAATCCGACCTTGGCCCTCGGCTGCACGTCTTCCTCTCTCTCTCTCTCTCTCTCTCTCTCTCTCTCTCTCTCTCTCTCTCTCTCTCTCTCTCTCTCTCTCTCTCTCTCTCTCTCAAACTGTCGAGTAAAGCATGACAAATGCCAAGAAAAAAAGAATTGAAGTAGAGTTGAGTTTGGTGAAGCCATGTTGTTGATACTAAACTGTGTTCTTGCTGTGTCTGTCCCCCCCCCCCTCCAGCATGACACCTGCCCGGTCTGCAGGAAAAGTCTCAGTGGACAGAACACAGCCACAGACCCCCCAGGACTGTCAGGGATGACCTTCTCGCCCTCCTCCTCCTCCCCCTCCTCCTCCTCCTCCTCCAGTTCCCCTAGCAACGAGAACGCAGCCAACAACTCCTAGACCCCCTCCATCATCATCATCATCATCGCCTCGGACACAGAGCCAGAAGCTCACCGGCACCACCGTCAGAAACGCAGCGGAGATCCCCCCCCCTCCCTCCCCTCACGGGCTAGCTACTGACGGCTCCTGGAGAACCGGAGGAGAACCGAGGGAGGCTGGGGAACCTCGTTTGGACTGTCTGATACAGTCCTCCTTGATTTTTCGTCCTTTCGAGGAGCTGTTTTCGAACACTCGACCATTCCTCCAGCTGAGAGTGTGAATGTGGGCCCAGAGAGTGAGGGGGTGTAGGGGGGACGACAGATATGGACTGGACTGGTGAAGCGTTTTACACAAGCATCACTACAAGGGCCGAAAAAAAGGCTTGGAAACGGACATGGCTGCTTTAGTTTTTTTTTGTTATTATTATAATTTTTTTTACTGAAAGCTGTTATGTCTTATTGCCAGAAGGCAGGTACACATTTTATATTTAAAACAAATATTTTTTCTTTTCTTCATTGTTATTTTTTTTCTTTTTCTTTGAGGGTGGTACAGACTTTCTTGCAGGTGTGTGTGTGTACATAAGGTATTCATATTTAATGACAGAGCTAACAGCTCCACTGTACAGCCTACAGATCAAACTATATCCTGTGGAGGAGAGACAAGTGTGTCTGTTCCTACGATTTATTAATTTATTGAATGTTTTGTATTTTACTTTGCACAACATTCTGGTTTGGTTTGGAGCAGATGTGGCTACTAGGTGGTGCTGCCCTGGAGATCAAACCTAACTCACCCCATCCTGCTCATCACCAGGGAGCCTAGATGTTGTGCTATGTAAGCCTGGTTACAGTAACTAGCCTGATGTCGGCGGCTTGTTTTCTGTTTGATTGACAGGAATGCGGTGGCCAATCAGATTGGCCGGGCTAGCCCCGGTATTTCCTGGTTCTGGGGGAAGATGTTGAAGAAGAAACAGGATTTTTGGGGGCGGAAAACTACTGACATCAACATGATCTCACACAATATTATTTATTTGCTGTGCATCGCTCCTTTAAGGCTCTGTGAATCTTACATTAAATATTCAGTTGATCAGCATTTTATCCAAAGTATTCTTCAGCATTTATTTTACGTTATGATTTAGTTAATACTGCGTTCATCCTTAGTAGCCAGATCCTCCAGACATCAAAGTGGCTCGTCTACATGCTCTTCAGACCTTCATACCTCACAACTTTCACTTCACTCTTGTTATTGTTTAGGTCCTTTTTTTTTCATTTTATTTTTTTCAAAACAGTCTGAAGTTACAGATCTTTTTCACAAAAATAATAAAAACGTAAAAACTAAATGGGATGCATTTTCTAACCATTTCGTTTTCCCGTATGACTAGGCATAGGGGTTTAAAAAAAATAAAGTTTACAAATATATATATTTTAAAAAGAACTTCAAAAATTAATACAAGGATATGTAGCTTATGTCAATATAACGATACTGTATGTTAGTCTCTCCCCCTCCTCTGAACAGGAGACTTGAAAACACCCAAGAACGACTAAACCTTCATATTAAATCCAACGAGTAGGGACGACAAAGGTCATCAAAATGTTTTCCAGACAAATACATCCTGTCATGCAGTATGCAGTTCACTGTATCAGTGAGAGATACTTATACGAACACTTCCAGATTCGAAGACACAGTAAATAATGAAGTCATTTATCTGACACTTTTATCCAAGTCGACATACAAGAGGGAATTTGAACCATTGAGGTATTGATCTCCTGTCAGATGCTCTAACCACTGACCGAACCACAGAGGTCGGATCACGTATCCCTCCACACCAATCCTGTCAAATCCAAGCTTTACGTCTGACTTTCTGACATACTATTCACTTAGCAGACGCTTTTATCCAAAGCAACACCCTGGACAGAACAGCGCACTACGTAAACACAGCAGGCGGTCCGTGATCAGAAGCTCACAGTTCTGTCAGGATTTGCGGTGGTCAGAGATACAAACTGTTCACCCGTACACACACGGCTCTTGCGGATCCTGTTGCGGAAGAGAGGAGGGTGTTTGAGCAGCACCCTGTTCTATTTGGACGTCCTGCCCTCCATCTCCTTATCTGTCCTGCAGAGGAGACATCCGTGTCAGCGCTCCCCTCTCCTCAGCCCCTCCTCTAACAGGAGTCATAATGACCCATTTAACACAGCTCACATCTTTTTATCTTTCCCTCCCTCTCTGCCTTTTATCTTCTACCTCTCTACCTCTCTATCGAACCCTTTCTCTCTCATTCTCTTTTTCCCTCTCTTCCTCTCTACCCTCCCTCTCCTCTCTTTACATCACTTGGTTCCCTCCTTCCCTCCTCTTTATAGTCTTCTCTTCCGTCTTTAATCCCTCCTTTCTGTTCATCCCTCCCTTGACCGAAGAAGAAGAATACGACTACAACAGGCACAACTTCACATCTGGCACAAGCAACAACTTGACCCTTGGGGGTCAGTTCTGACAGGGCATCACCCTCCTACCCTGTAGGCGACCGACGAACACCAGGGAAGTGAAGTCAGAACAGAATCTTAGGGTTGTTCACCCCACTCATCATGGGCACATGTTCACCTGGGTGAGAATGTCGTTCATCGTTTCGTCTTTGTCGTCTTCTTTGAACGCCTCCTTTTATGCAAATGATTTTTGAGAGCATCATCAAACCAGGAAGTGATTTGGAAGCTGGATGCTTCTACGGGAGGAGGGGAGGGGGAGGGAGCAAAAGTGAGTGAGCGCCGGGGAGAGAGAGAGAGGGAAGGAGAGTTGTGTGACAGGCACTCGGCCAGGTTAAGTGGAAGCCGGCCGGTCCTGCAGGAGAGGAGAGAGCAAAGTCAATGAGAGAGGGAGAGAGAAAGAGAGAGAGTTAGTTGTGTGACAATCCTCAGTCCAGGGTCTGTTAGGCAGCATCACAGCTGAGAGGTAAGAAGCCTGCGACAAGGAGACTGGGAACATTGATGACAACTCCCCTGGAAACTGGGATTTGTAGTTTAACTGATGACAACCTCACTGACACCATGGTAACGTAGTTTTTACAGCCGCTCCACCTTCTTTAACAAGCTCAGTGAGTGCGTGCAACCTTTGAATGTCATTGGTCATACCGCATGCTATCAGTGTGTGTGTGTGTGTGTGTGTGTGTGTGTGTGTGTGTGTGTGTGTGTTTACATGCGTGTGTGTATCTGTCCTCTACTGTAGAGCCCTCTGGAACAAAGATGTATGCTCTTGATAGATGTAGTTTCAACAGAAGTCATTTTTTATATAGTCTCTTAAACTGAACCTAGTTTAATACTGTTGACTTTGCTCTTTTCTGTTAATTGCTCTTGCTCCGTCATTAATCCATCCGCCACACTGCTGTAAGTCAAGTTTAATTTAGAAGGCTTTCCACACAGATATTCTTTACGTTTGGTAGGACATGCATTACGTTCATTTGGAATGAACGTTCAACTAAAGTTACAGACGGAGAGAAAGGTTTTGGTCGTTATTCTTAAACCAGCTAAAGTAGGCTATATTTGTTTAATGGCCCGCGTAATACCCCAATCAAGTTGGCCCGTAGTTAGTGTGACGGTATTTCACCGGTATGAACACTAGAGAGCGCTAAGGCGCCGTTATTACCGAGTGCAGTGTGGGTGTCATTGAGAACACCCTCTAAAAGCTATGACATCTTCGGTTCATCATCCTTAACTCTTAATTGAACCGTGGTAAATGATGACGTGTCATTAATAGTTTAATACAGGCTGCTTCTATAGGCTACTAGAGTGTTATACTTGACTTGCTTTGTGATCTTTTGGGTTAATCGGAATCCGAATTAGAATCCGATGAAAGGTGTGAGGCTGTAAATTAGATCAATGACCCTAATTAGGTCAGGGCTGTAATTAGATGGTTGGATGGGATTAAGCGGAGCTGTAAGCCTATGTGACACCATGAACCCAGTAAAAGTATGAGTCTTTAGTTTGCAACAAAGTCACGTCTACCCCTCCCTCTTCTCTCCTCTCCCCCCTCACCCCGGCTCCCTCCTACACCTGATTGGTTTTCCCCCTAAAGATAATTGGAGGCAAAATTTGATATGCTCAATGTCATGGACAGGAATGAGGTTTCACCGGCGTCTGCTGCGACCATGAAAAAGAAGGCGGCGGGCGGCAGTGGATGTAGCTACATCAGCGCGCCCAATGCTGCCGCGTCCAACTGTACGAGGAGCAACAGCAGCAAGAATTTTGTTGACACCGTTTCCACCGGTGCTGGCAATCAAACCGCTGCCGGTGTAAAGCAGCCCGGGCTGGCCAGCAACACTGTCATGGACGAGACGGAGGACGGGGAAGAGGAGTCAAAGTTTCAGCATCCACGGCTGCGCCGTGCCGGGGGGAGCGGCAGTGGTGGAGGAGGAGGAGGAGGCGGCGGCGGCAGTATCAGGATGAAAAACTTTACGCCAGAAGGGGGAGCCGCGTGCTCATCTACGGCGACTAAGAGGAGGTCCAACAGCCACGAGCCCTGCCTTGTACAAGCAGATGACGCTCGTGCCGCCTCCGAACCCATTGTAGCCTCCAGAGCGACCGAGATCAACCTGACAACCTGCCCGGGAGATGCTGTCGGGCGCGGCGAGACCATCAGAGCGACAGGGGCGGAGGTGTCTGGAGCAGCGGTCGCGGTTGAGGTTTTAAACGCGGCAGCAGGTGATGGTTGCAACAGCGTCGCTCCCATTTCCAGCATGAAATGCAACAAAAACGGAGAATGCAGGCGGGACTCGGGTACAGGGAGCCTGCGCTCGATCATCTCCAAGCAGGAGAAGCAGACGGGCGGTCCGGGGAGGGCCGAGGACGGGGGGAAGCGGGGAGCGTGTAACTCGACCACGGCCAGCATGGACGGCTCAATCACGCCGGGCGGGTCCCTGACCCAGGGCCAGGGCGGAGACCACCCCGGCGTCACCCCGGTCTCGTCGGCTTTCCCCGAGAAAAAGGACTCGCGAGTGTCCTTCTCCAACGCTCCGAGTCGGAAAGCCTCTTCCTCGATCCTGGGCCAGACCCAGACCCAGACAGGTCAACCCAGGAACTCTGTCACCTTCCAGAAACCCGAGGATGGACCCCAGATTGTGGCCGACGATTCGGAGCCCCAAGGCAGCCAAGCCAGCTTCATGCAGCGCCAGTTTAGCAACATGCTACAACCTGGAGTTAACAAATTCTCCTTACGCATGTATGGCAGTCAAAAGGCAGTGGAGAGGGAGCAGGAAAGGGTTAAATCCGCTGGAAACTGGATTATCCATCCCTACAGTGATTTCAGGTAAGCTGTTGGTTGTCATATAGGTGTGTATGTTGAGTCACACAGAGCCGGTCTGGGCCCTCGCCGCCATCAACAAGTTGTGATTGAAGGCGCCTCCACTGTCTTTGAAAAACAAGTGCTCTAGGCTATGTTTAGGTTTACTACGATGCTACAAATCATTTAGAAATGTAATAAAGACATGACCCATTTCTACCTGATCTGAAAAATAGAATAATCTTTATTTCTAACAATGATTTAGGCATATGTCAATGAAATATTGACGGAATGATGTCGTGTGTTTGTGTTTAATTAAATGGGTTGACTCTATGGGCTACAACCTTGGACATCCTCCAGAGATCTAGACTAGGTCTGTGTCCTCTCAAGGTTGTAAACAAAGACGAGCCGTAGCCTCAGCCCGCGTGCAGCTCGTCTAGGACCCCCGGCTCGATCCTTGCGCTCACACTGTCACATGACTTTCGTTAACCGGAATCGAACGATCGGTGGGCACACAATTATACAGCCGCACCACAATCATTTATTTACAAGGTGGCTGCTTTAACGGGTTTGATCGAGCTGAGGGTGACTGTAGCGTAGTAGGCTACGCGCCAGCCCCGGGATGACGGAGCGTGTGCGCGTGTGTGATGCACTCAGTAATGGAATGTCACCTTGAGCCAAGTGTGCAAAAGGCTCAAGCATTCTCACTCGAGACGTATCCGCCGCCTCGACTCCCGGATCATGAATTTTAATGACGGGGTGGGCTCACATACACAGATTTCTCACACGATAAGGACAATCTGATTCCTCAAGAATATTTGACACACATTTAGGCTTCCTCGCCAATTTCGGGGCCCCTCTGATGGTTGTGCTGATTTTTTTTTTCTGTGTGTCTGTGCAGCAATTGTTTACCAAATTCCCGCTGGAAATGTCACACAACACGTAGCCGGTCAATCTGTTTTCAGCACCATGGACAGCAATCTGCTCCCGCCGTTTTCAAAGTACAGACGCACGCGCCCACAGTCGATTAAGCTACTCACCGTGCCACACAAAGCTCGTGCCACACAAGGCTCCTGTTTATCTACTTGTATCGAATTACGTTGACTCTGTCTGGAAGGTTTCACGCGATACCAAATCAATAGTGGTGCGTAATTGGACCACACATTAGAAGAATTCAAGTTTATGTTTGGCCTATCATGCTAGCTTCCTCGCGGTGAGTTCAACCTACAGCATAGGTCACGACTCTCCTTAACGCCTAGAGCAGACCACGTGCGGCTTAGTCGTGGCTTCGTCTCAACAGAGGTGGTTGTTTTTGTTGTCGCAGGCCCGTGGCGGAGTTCTGAGCTTGTTGCGTCAGTCGCAGTGTAATGACTCAGCGCTGCACCTGCATCAGCCGCTCTCTGACTGCGTGCACGGCCTCGGAACACTCAACCCCCCCCCCCCCCCCCACCACCACCTCCACCTCTCGATTCTCTTCCTCTCCACCCTCTCTCTTTCCCTTTAACTACACACAGCCCTCTGTACTGCTACCTACCCACCAATCTCTTTGTCCCCTGTCCCTTTTACCCCTCTCTATCAGTTCCACTTCCTCTCTCTCTCTCTCTCTCTCTCTCTCTCTTTTAATCTGTTGTCTTCTATCTCTCTCTGCCTCTACTTTATCCCCCCCGCCTCTCATTAAAACCACTTAGTCTCCAACCTGCTTTGCTAACTGCCACGACATCACTTACCTGATGTGTTTTAATGGACCAAAGATTCATCCAGCCATTGTTGAGTCCCCCCCCCCCCCCACCTATCCGTTTAACAAAAGAGCGTTCCAGCAACCCCCCCCCCCCTCACCCCCCCCCCCCCCCCCCACGGCCTGCCTGTAAGCGCCTGATAGTGAGACGGAGCAGATCGAGAAACAACCAAAGAGTCGACACCCTCCTCGCAGCCTCTCGAGCAAACTTCAACCCGGTTGAGGATGCGAGTCTTTGACTTGGGCTGAGCTGTTCTCCTTCCCCATCAGTGAAGAGAGTCTCGCTGTGTGATGTGTTTGCATCCTCACGGGCCTCTGAGAGGAAGCCTCTAGTGTCTCTCTGTTTTCCGTGTGGAAGCTTCTCTCACTTCTCTCAATCTATTTCTGTCCTTTTTCTCTCCTGTTCACACAAACAATTACTTACACACGCACGCACAAACATGTACATCCACACACGCTAAAATCCACATACATAAACACACACCCATCTACACGTATCTACACACTTGCACAAAATCACACCCACACACAACCTTTCCCACACACACACACACAACCTCTCTGACACACTAACACACACTCAACCACACACACACACACACTCAACCACAGGTTCTACTGGGACTTCACCATGCTGATGTTCATGGTGGGCAACCTGATCATCATCCCCGTAGGCATCACTTTCTTCAAGGACGAGACCACCACGCCCTGGATCATCTTCAACGTGGTCTCCGACACCTTCTTCCTCATGGACCTGGTCCTCAACTTCCGCACGGGCATCATCATAGAGGACAACTCCGACATCATCCTGGACCCCAAGACCATCAAGAAGAAGTACCTGAAGACCTGGTTCATCGTGGACTTTGTGTCGTCCATCCCTGTGGATTACATCTTCCTCATCGTGGAGAAGGGGATCGACTCGGAGGTCTACAAGACGGCCCGGGCGTTGAGGATCGTCCGCTTCACCAAGATCCTCAGCCTGCTCCGCCTGCTCCGCCTGTCCAGGCTCATACGATACATCCACCAGTGGGAGGAGGTGAGGCTGCTTGCACCACACACACACATCTGAGGACGAGGATAGGTGTTTGATTGAGTCTGTCTGAAGTCCCAGGGTTCTGATAAAACCCCATCTGGGTCTGAAAGACTGATCTGACAAGTCCCTCTGGGTATTGAGATAGGTGTTTGATTGAGTCTGTCTGGAGCCTCAGGGTTAAAAGTGTTCCAAACCTGTCACCAAAATACTGATCTGAAATCTCTCTGGTTATTAAAACTGGTGTTTGATTGAGTCCCCGTATGTCTCTTTGTATAAAAGAGAATGAAATGACTACATTGTGTCTGATTAGAGTCCCGGGTGGATGAGGTTGGCAGACCATAGGTGTCAATGTGCCAGACGAGGCTAATCTAGCACAGATAAGTTACTGAAATGATTCCAAATGGTAGGTTGTCTAACAGCCCACTGCTATGTAAGCCTTGATTCTTGTCCCTACCGACCTGGGAAACCCCCTACAGGGCCATTAAACACTGCCACCTGGCATTGTTATTAATGATTAAAGAAAGGTTAATATTGTTATTAATGACAAAAACTGCTATCTCACCAGCAGAAACACATAATTTAATAGAATCTTACTCCAGGACTCTAGAATGCTAGAAGGAACCATGACATTCTGGAATAAACCGTCAAGATTAGAACGTGGGAAAATTTCACCAAAGACTCTTACTGTTATCCGCTGCCTCTGTGAGTTCACATACAAGGCCTGTTCGATAACCAGATTCAATTTCTGTACTGTTTACTCCCACTCCTGTTGGGCTGTCTGCCTCTGACCTGATCATTAGATGGATTTCCAAGAACGCCCTGGAATTAATTATGTTTCGAGGTCAAAGGGTTCCTTCCGGAATTTTTGTTTGTTTTGTCTCTTGGCCCGTGCCCAGGCTGGCCAGGCCGCCCGCTCCTCAGCCCCTCCCCTGAGCCATGAGCGTCTGTGTTCCTGTTTGTCGAGTGTGACGCTGGGAGGCTGGACCTGACTGTTCTCACCTGTCTCCTGAAGAAATATGTGTAATGTTGTTGGCAGAACGTTTAGAGCGTGCCACTCTATGCATCCTAATCAGAGACAGCGTGGTTCCTCCCCTCTGTCTCCCCTCCCTCCCCCCCCACCGCCCTGTCCCCCGCCCCCCTGTCCCCCCGCCCCCCTTCCCCCCGCCCTCCCACAGGCAGTGTCTGCCTCTCTGATAAGCAGCCTATTACAGCAGCCAACACACTTAATCAATTAAGACACCAGAGGAGGAGCAGGTGGGGTGAGGGTGGAGGATGCTGGGGGGGGGGGGGGGGGGGGGGGGGTGAGAAGAGAGGAGGAAGAGGAGAGGGGGAGATGGGGCGAGGAGGAGGGGGAGTAGGTGAGGGGGGGATGAGGGGTGAGAGGGGGGAGTTAGTGATGATATGAACCACCAGGGGGAAGCTCTCCATGATTACATTTCTGGCTAATTGTGCTGCTGTGAGGCAATAAAACAATTACGCTAGGCTAGGCTAGGCTAGGACAGGCTAGGGCAGGCGAAGCTACGACACGCTAGGCTAGGCTAAGACATGCTAGGCTGAGAAAGGCTAGGTCAGGCAAGGCAAGGTCAGACTAGGCTAGGATTAGAATACAATATAGAATGTGTTTTACTTAGCATTTGAGGAGATCCTCTTGTCCCCAGTGGAAGGGTTAGGGTGAAGCTTCTCTCTGTATAACTTAAGTTCTTCTGTGAAGAATGTGCTCTGGCAGGTCTCTGGTTCAATCTATTCTCTCTCTCTTTCTCTTTCCATCTCTTTCTCTCTCTCTCTCCCTCCCCCTCTCTGTCTTTCTCACACACACTTTTTTTCCTTCATCTGCCTTTCCCCTCCATCTTGCGATCTTTCTCTAAGGCTGTTTATCAATCCACGTGTTTCTCCGTTCTTATGTTCTTGTGAACTCATTTGACGTCATCTTTCATTGCCCAAGTACGGTTCCAATCCAGAACACAAGTCACCAAGAACTCAAAAACAACCCGGAAGTGTTCTTGATCCGCCCCTTTTATCGAGGATGCGTCGGTTGGTGACTTGGCCAGGGAGAACGCATCTGATTTCCCAGAAGTCATTGCAAGAACACGCATCTCAAATCGGTCCCCGTCCTCGCAGTCTTGCAAGACCGTTCTCGCAAGGACGCTTGGCAAGAACGTTCTTCTCGAGAAGAACGCAAGTACGTTCTTAGCGTTCTTCGGATTGATAAACAGCCAATCTATCTCTCCTTCTCTCTCCTTCTCTCTCTCCTTCTCTCTCCTTCTCTCTCTCCCTCCCTCCCCCTCTCTGTCACCCAAATCACATCAGCGAGAGGAACTGCCAGGGAGACAGAGAGTCCTCAGGTGCGATGAGATCGTTCTGTGTTGCTCTCTGCTGCTCATGCTGGCAGGCCGGCCTTGGCATTTTGCAGCCGTGCGCTCCCTGTTCACTGGGCCCTGGCTGCTCACTTGACCTTTGGATAATTGGATTTCTGGAGACATGATGCGACAAACACACAGAGTGGTGCATGATGGGAAAGGATACTTGGCATGCAGGGAAGATGAGTGGCGCCGAGATCTGGTGCGGAGTTAAAGAGAGGAGCTGACAGATGGGACGGCAAGGCGGATGATCCGAGGGCCCCGTTAAAATGCACGCCTTCTGAAGGAATTACTGCTCTGATGAGACTGATGTCAGGCAGGGAGGCAGGGAGGCAGGGAAGTAAGGAGGGAGGGAGGGAGGGAGGGAAGGGGGAGTGAAGGAAGGAAGGAAGGAAGGAAGGAAGGAGGGAGGGAGGGAGGGAGGGAAGGAAGGAGGGAGGGAAGGAGGAAGGAGGGAAGGAGGGAGGCAAGTAGACAGACAGGCAAGCAGGCAGGCTAGGAAGGAAGACAAAAGATGGATGGATGGATTTGCCAGGAAGAAAGGCAGGGAGGAAGATAAAGGAAGGAAGGAATGAAGCTTTTCTATGCTAAGTGGCAGTGTCTCATTAAGATCAGCTGTGGTATTCTGCTGCTGGTCCTGCTTCAGTGTCACACATGACAGAAACTCTTCAAAGGTTAAAGCCGACAAAATAGCGTTTAGAAAGATCCGCTGATGTGATTCATGTGCCGTCACATCGCTTGTAGAGAGGCTCCCGCGGACTGTCTCATCGCTCTGCTCTCTGAGTGGCTGAATTAGCCCTAGTCAAACCTCACATGAGTTAGCGTTCTGTCTTGGTCAGACCTGGTTGTAAATGTCTGAGTTAGCGCTCTGCACTGGTAAAACCACATTTTCTGAGTTAGCATTCTGCGCTGGTAAATCCTAATTTCTGAGTTAGCATTCTGCGCTGGTAAAACCTAATTTCTGAGTTAGCATTCTGCGCTGGTAAATCCTAATTTCTGAGTTAGCATTCTGCGCTGGTAAATCCTAATTTCTGAGTTAGCATTCTGCGCTGCTAAAACATCACTCCACACTTAACATTCTGTCCGAACAAAAACTCACTTCTTCCTGTAATTTGCATTCTGTCCTGGTCCAACCTTGTTATAAACTTCACAGTTAGTAGGCCTATTCTGTCCTGGTCAAACCTCAGGTCTCGATGGCTTTCGGCGTGGACGTTTCAATCGTGCTTATTTCAGGTTCAGTCAAGGCCACAGTATGAATATTTAGTATAAAATGTGTCATAGATTTGATAGATTTTGATATTTTTTTGCTATACTTTATACTTCATATCAAATTATTCAAGTTATTTTGACCACTGATGCGAACCTGTAACCCTGGTGACGGATGGCTGTCTGGAGTGACGACCCTGAAACCGACGATCACTGATGTGTGAGAGGTTACCTGTCCATCACTGTGTGTGTGTTATGATCTGTATTTCCGCCTATGTTTGAGAGACTACACTATTATTATCTGTATGTGTGTGTGTATGTGTGTGTGTATGTGGGTGTGTATGTGTGTGTGAGAGAGAGACTCCCAGGGTGTCTGCTACGGGACTGATTGATGTGCGCTATCTCTGTGTAACAAATATCTAGTCTGTTCCTGCTGTGTCTGATGGCTGACTGATGCGAAGCTGTCTCCCCTCCTCATTAATCAAGATTGGTACGGCCCAAGAGCGATTGGTACAGCCCAACAGCCATTTAATTGATTGAAAACCTCATTCTACATTGATGGCCTATTAGACTGTTCTGGACTTCTCTCTATTGTTTATGACTGCTTGTTGAAATTATTAACCACACAAATATAATTATTAATCTCTCTCTCTCTCTCTCTTTCTCTCTCTCTCTCTCTCTCTCTCTCTCTCTCTCTCTCTCTCTCCTCTCTCTCTCTCTCTCTCGTCTCTCTCTCTCTCTCTCTCTCTCTCTCTCTCTCCCTTCCTTTCCCTAACCCCCCCCCCCCCCCTCTCTCTCTCTCTTTTCATCTGGTTGCAGATCTTCCACATGACCTATGACCTTGCCAGTGCGGTGATGCGTATCTTCAACCTGATCGGTATGATGCTGCTGCTGTGTCACTGGGACGGGTGTCTCCAGTTTCTGGTTCCCATGCTGCAGGACTTCCCCGCTGACTGCTGGGTCTCCCTCAACAAGATGGTGGTACGTACCTGACCTCAACCACAACATCAGCGTTAATGCAGGGGGTCAGGTGGCTGAGTGGTTAAGGAGTCAAACTATTAATCAGAAGGTTGTTGGTTCGATTCCCGGCCGTGCCAAATGACGTTGTGTCCTTGGGTAAGGCACTTCACCCTACTTGCCTCGAGGGGGAATGTCCCTGTACTTACTGTAAGTCGCTCTGGATAAGAGCGTCTGCTAAAATGACTAAATGTAATACCTCAACCCCTAACACTTACCCTAGCCCCGTCACTAACCCTAGCTTTAACACTTACCCTCACTTCTGCGGTCTCCTTAAGATAGCTGATGGTATCTGAAAACCTCGTGGGAGGTATCACAAGATGTGCATCTCTCTCGTCAATGAATTCAATTGGATTTCTGTTTGTCTAGTTGCATTATTTGGGAGTTTGGTCAGTGAACGTGTCACATTTATTTTCATTTCGTCATCTGTGAAAGTGGGTGCCATTAGGGCCAACCTGGCTGGTCCTGTGATTGGCTGTGTTGGGCTGGTCCTGTGATTGGCTGTGTTGGGCTGGTCCTGTGATTGGCTGTGTTGGGCCTGGTCCTGTGATTGGCTGTGTTGGGCTGGTCCTGTGATTGGCCTGTGTTGGGCAGTGAGTCGATAAATCACCAAGGTGACCAGGCTCTCCCTCCCTCTCTCTGTCTAGCTCTCTCTGTCTCTCTCCCTCCCTCTCTCCATTTCCATGTCTCTTTTTCCTCTCTCTCTTCCTCTCTTCTATCTCTATCTATCTGTCTATCCTCTCTTTTCTTTATCGCTCTCATTCACTACCCCCTCTCTGTTTCTCTTGCTCACATCCCCCCAAGCCTTCCTCTCTCTCTTTCTCTCTTCCTCTCTCTCTTTCTCTCTTCCTCTCTCTCTTTCTCTCTCCTCTCTCTCTCTCTCTCTCTCTCTCTCTCTGTCCAGGTCTAGCTTTCTTATTCCATGGATCTACCTCTCTCTGTTTCCCCCCCCTTCTCTCTCTTTCCAAATCACACCCTCCATTCCCTCCCTCCCTCCCTCCCTCCCTCCCGTCCCTCCTCCCTCCCTCCCTCCCTCCCTCAGTGTGTTTCTGAACTCAGCCATCAGGCGGTTCTTGTCCCGGACCAGAGGAAAGCAGGTTTCCTGCTCCGCTCCAATGCTTCTTAAAACGGCTTCTGCTCCACGCCGCCGCCGTCCAACACCAGTCGTCTCGTAAATGATCCGTCCTTTGATCGCCTTCCCAGAGGGCAGATGTTGACGACCTGGTTTTCCTTCTTTTTTTTATTTATTATTATCGACAAACAGAACTGGCCCACATCACTGAACCCCCTCGTGTGTGTTTAGAGAATGATTGGAATGAAAAACGCATCATTATTTCCCCCTGCTGCTCATTTGTGCGGCCGTAACCCAGCGAGGAGGTGTGGATTATGGGATGGTTTCACAAAGGCCTCGTTTCCATGCGTCTGCTGCGGTGTTTGTGCACATGGATGGATCACTCATCTATAGTGGACCCACAGGCAGCAAATGACCCTTCAGTACAGCCAATCACCACATGGGGGTATCGATGTATGGATCGAGGAGGAGACATCTACCACATCGGGGGGGGGGGGGGGGGGGGGGGGGGGGGGGGGGGGGGGGGGGGGGGGGGGGGGGGGGGGGGGGGGGGGGGGGGGGGGGGGGCCAGGTGATTATGTGATTCAGGGGGGTGGTGAGTTTCTTAATTGAGCATGTGAACAGCCAAACTCCACACACTCACACACACTCACGCAAGTTAATAGACAGGCTTTATGGTACATGATAGAAAAAGTTTGTCTGCTCACACATGCAAGCACGCACGCACACACTCATACACAACACACACACAACACACCACAGTGTGTTCTGTCAGGTCCTATATAAGTCCTGTAAATATACAGCCATGTGAGACATATTAGATGTATCACTATCACTCCTCTAAACACCCCCCTAACCCACCCCCTATGGACCGTGTCAAGCCAATCTCTGTGTTTGAAGATGGGGTCAGAGTAGACAGGCAAGGTCTTTAGACATCGTTTCCCACAGGACAGACACAGGGAAGGGATTCTAATGGAAGTATATTATGTACTATTGATGTACAAGCCTTGGACCCCTCCACTCCCTCCCTCCCCCCACTCCCCCCTCCGCCCATCCCCCTTCCCTCCCTCCCCCCTCCCATCCCTGTCCATCCCGCCTCCCTCCCTCCTCCCTCCCCCTCCCTCCTCCCCTGTCCCTCCCCCCCCCCTCCTCCCTCCCTCCCCTCCCTCCTCCCTCCTCCCTCCCATCCCCCCCCACCTCCCCCTCCCTCCCTCCTCTCTCTCTCCTGCCAGTCTCTAGCCACCTGGGACCTCCCCCTGTAGAGTGGCTGACAAGTGGTAACATTAGCCAGTGTGCAGCGGCCAGGCCATCCATCACGGCAGGGGCCTGGGGGAACAGCAGGGTAGGGCAGGCGGGGAGAACACTGGAGAACCCAGGATCCTGGAGAACCGGCAGGGCTGTGTCACTAGAACCGGACTAGTGCGAGGTAAGTAAACTGATAATGGAAGATAAATGGAAGGTTTGGTGGACTTCCCTGCTGACGAGATCGGAGAACAGGAGCCCCTTCTGGGCATATTCCGCTTGTTTATTGTTTGGATATTAGACAGAGAGGAAGGTTGCGACGTGTGTGTTTGTGTGTGTAAGTGTGTATGTGTGTGTAAGTGTGTATGTGTGTGTATGTGTGTGTAAGTGTGTATGTGTGGTTGAATCTGTGATGCTGTAGATGAACAAATGCAGAGAGTTTGTGTTTTGTGGGTGTGTGCTTGTGTGTGTAGCTTCATCTGAGAGACATACACAGAAGAGAAAGAGAGTGTGTATACTGTGTGTGTGTGTGATTGGCGTGAGTGTGTGAGTGTGTGTGTGTTGCTGAATCAGAGATACACTCTTTCTCACAACAGCATCCCTGGGTAGTGTCACGGTAATCAGAGATGGACACTATGTAGCCAAGGGGGGAATGTTGATCAAGAGGGAGAAAGGGAGAGATGGAGAGGAAGGAGAGAGATATCGGGAGGGGAGGGAGATAGTGGGAGGAGAAGTACTGGAGGGGAGGGATGAAAGGAGGAGGAAATGAGAGGAAAAGGACAGGAGGGAGAGGAAGGGGAGGAGAGGAAGGGGAGGAGAGAGGAAAGGGACAAGAGAGGAAATAAGCGAGGGACAAAAATAGGAGAGAGGGGAAGAGAGAGAGTCATAGAGATAACAATGAGCTAGCAGATGATAGGGAGATTGTAGATGAGTGAATAAAGGAGTCAAGTGGGAAAGAGGGAGAGGGGAGGATGAGAAAGAACAGAGAGGACAGGCAAGAGAGAGAGAGTAAGAGATGAGTAGAGCATAGAGAGAGATGAGAGAGAGAGGAGGAGAGATGAGAGGAGAGAGAGAGAGAGGAGAGGAGAGAAGAGAGAGAAGTAGATATAGAGATAGCGAGAGCGGCAGGAGCCGGGTGAGATAGGAGGTGATTTCTGCTGTGAGCGTCACAGGAGTGAAGAGAGGTAATGCATAATGATGGTGACAAGTGACAGCCATTGCAAGCTTGACAGATGCAGGCAAGCACACTACAGGCTGGCAGACAGGCAGACAGAGCAGGCAGGCAGAACAGGCAGCAGGCAGGCAGGCAGGCAGAGGTATAGGGTTTCAAGTCTGTAATTACACGATTGTTTACCTGTTTTACTCAGCCCTGTTCAGGACTGCACACACTCACATCAAGAGATGTCTCTCTCTCACACCTCCTGGCTTGTAATTAGCGAGCTAATTACTGTTGTCACTTCCTGTATTTACATTTGATACCTGCATATAATTACATGTTGTTCATCTCCTGGTCTGTGGTATTATGTGCTCTGTGGAACGGAGCCTTTGTCTGGAATTGGAGTTTGGAGTGTTTGGAATGTGGAACTCACTGGATTTGGCAGTGTGTTTGGAATGTGGAACATCACTGGATTGAAGTGTTTTGGAATGTGGAACTCACTGGATTTGGAGTGTTTGGAATGTGGAACCTCACTGGATTTGGGAGTGTTTGGGATTGGGAACTCACTGGATTTGGAGTGTTTCGGGTCGCTGCTGATTGTGAGGCTGGACCTCGCCAGGAAGTGACACGCAGCTATCTGTCATCTGGGATCATAACGGATCCGCATCCTAATACGTTTGTGTTCACGGCCCCACAGAGGAGGGACAAAGCAAAGGATCATCTCATCCTTGTTTAACAGGAATTCAGGGCTCTGTTCTTTTTGGTGATACAATCCTTTTCCGAATTCAATTGGACTGGATGCGATGGTGCCAGGAACAACAGACAGTCCCTCTGTCCCCCCCTCCCCCATCCCTCCACCCTCCACTATCCTCCCCCCCCATCCCTCCCAGCCGA
>CM042854.1:1951285-1958785 GCA_023658055.1 Thaleichthys pacificus
GAATTGCATCGTTCCACTCTCCTCGACCTCCGATTCTTCACAGCCAACCTGTATCGACGCATCGTGCCGGAATCC
The DNA here is from genome assembly GCA_023658055.1 of Thaleichthys pacificus. Taxonomy (NCBI): domain Eukaryota; kingdom Metazoa; phylum Chordata; class Actinopteri; order Osmeriformes; family Osmeridae; genus Thaleichthys; species Thaleichthys pacificus. The sequence goes on from CM042854.1 coordinate 1,951,361, forward strand.
TCATTAGGTTAAAGATAATCATTTCAGTACACGACCCAGTCATGGTCCGCACACAGCCTACCAACCGAGTGCGTGGCGCCTGCGCAGATCGACCACTGCCGCCCCCTGCATGTGATGCAACATTGCGACCCCTCAGCTTCCAGGGTCGTGGACCTCACTGGCTGTTCCATCACCAACACCAACATCAATCTGGACCGCTCAGCCTCAGCTCATAATTCTTTTATCACAGGAATCCCTGTCTGCTCCAACGCTCACCCACCTCAACCGGTCCTAGCACACCCATCTCTACCGCTCTGTAGCTTGCTCTCTGAATATCTACCATTTTTGTGTTACATCCTCGTCTGAAAAGCTTCTATAATTCGGGGAACACTGATTTTCACAGTAGTGTCTAGAGAGGGTGGATGTACGTAAGACCGGGCCTCGTATCTATGGTTCAACGATTTATACCATGTCAGACTTTACATGGCCGTTCAACTTAGATGCAATTGTGATGATGTCGAGCGAATCGCGAGCGATGCCTGCGTGGTTCGTCTATATTCGTCCTGGGTTACAGCGTACAACATTCCTTAGTAACGAATTACCCGTCTTGGTCCAGTCGACATCAAGTGCGGCTGACTTTACAATACTGCTAGCTTGCATCAGCTCATTACCTCGCATCCTGTAGGAAGCCACGGAGCCGTGCACTCGATCCTAGGCGAGGTCGCATTTAGGCGTACATCTTCCGATCAGTTTCGCGAGACGAGCATGCTGAGCAGCTTCACGGATCTTTTGAGACCTCTTACACGCTCGGCTCAACCTAGTCGCATTCATCATTGAGGTCGGTGAACGTTTAAGCCCCGCTGCTGGTTTTTTACGATGAAGATTCGCGCTTATACGCAGATCTCTGAACGGCTTATAGACAAACTGTGAAATCAAAAGTCCGAGATCTTATGTGATCTGGCTCCCAGCCGCGCCTGATCAATTTCTCTGAGATGACTATTGTTTCGTTGTGCACTCGCCCAAAATGTACTATGTGCAATTGAATGCCGATTGACATTGAGTGCGTATGATGCAACGCCTCAAATGGTGGATCCAATCGCATTACTTCAACTGGGACGGACAGATATTAAGCTTATCTGGCTTGATATGCATTCTGCGCTAACACATCTTCGATCCGACTGATCGCATTTGTCGCTTTTGACCGCATGCAGCACCTTACCCACGTAACAGATAGCGCGCTCAAAACAAGACCTGCTTGGAGGCGGTAATAAGTCATTGCACAGTCAAACGGTAGGGTTTGTTTTCTGCGACGAGACGCGCGTACAGCAGTGCTAGCCAAATGACCTAGCTAAATACGACATACTGCTGTTCTCAGATAGGTTCAAATAAGAATTTACAACGCTTCTTTAGCAGTACGTATCATCCGTATGCTGTACGTTCCTCCTCTTCACTACTCATCCATAACCGGTTTACCCTTTTACTCTGTATCGACTGCCTCCGATCCCTCCCTCCCTCCCTGCCTCCACATCCCTTCCCCTGCCTCCCTCCCTCCCTCCCTCCCTGCCTCCATCCATCCCTCCCTGCCTCCATCCCTCCCTCCCTCCCTGCCTCCATCCATCCCTTCCTGCCTCCCTCCCTGCCTCCCTCCCTTCTTCCCTCCCTCCCTCCTAGGTAACGGCTCGCGAGGGCCAGCCCGTGAGTTTCCTGTGCCGCGCCGAAGGCGAACCCGCCCCCGCCATCATCTGGATCTCCCCCCAGCGCCGACGAATCACGGCCAAGAACTCGGGCCGCATCACCGTGTTGCCGGGCGGGACCCTGGAGATCCGCTACGCCCAGCTGACGGACAGCGGCACCTACATCTGCATCGCCAGCAACGCCGGCGGCAACGACACCTACTTCGCCACGCTCACCGTGCGCGGACACCCTCTGGACTCCGCCTCGGCCTTCTTCGCCAACCGCTCGCTGTACTCGGGCGAGTTCTTCAACGACACGAGCTTGAACAGCACCCGCGTGTTTCTCCAGTTCACCCTGGACCTCACCACCATCCTGGTCTCCACGGCGATGGGCTGCATCACCTTCCTGGGCGTGGTTCTCTTCTGCTTCCTGTTGCTGTTCGTGTGGAGCCGAGGCCGAGGCCAACGCAAGAACAACTTCACAGTGGAGTACTCCTTCCGGAAGGCGGAGGGCCCGGCGGGGGCCCCCACAGGAGGGGGGGCCAGGAAGTTCAACATGAAGATGATCTGAAACAACGCAGCCAGGGGGCCCTCGGGGGAGGCATGAGCACGTCCCAGACAAACGGGTTTTTCCGTTTGACGAATCAAACACACACAGCGTACGGCTGACTCGCAGAGAGGTGATTGGAGAATTTAAAAAAAGTATAAATATATATATGTGGTCCATGGCTAGAAATTCAGATTCAGATTGGGTGATTGAGGAGTCGTGGGTTGCCAGGGTTACCTTGATCTCACTGCCTTTCACTGGCTTTTACTCAGCTTCTGGTACCCATGTTTCAAAAAACTAAAAGCGAACTTTCCAATAAGCTTTTTTTATTTTATTTTATTTTTTAGCTACGGTGTTGTTGTTATAGCTGGATAAGAGTGATCATACTTAAAGAATATAGAAATTAAACACGTTAAGAGTGGACATGCCGATGCTGTGGAGCGTAGGCAGTCACGTCTCTTCCTGAGGAAGTGACATCACAGGAAGTGACCTGGCTGCCAACCAATCACAGCATCTGTAGCTTTTGCTTGCATTTAAGCCTGCCTTGCTGTGATGCGATAGCATGTACAGTTGCAATTTAGAGTTAAGTTGTACGAGTGACGAGTGAGAATTTTAGTGCTGAATAAAGTTTTTAAAAAACGACCCATTTTTAAGCCATTTTGGACATGATTTCTACAGTATCTCCACTTAAAGAAACATCCAGGTGCAAGTACCAGGCCACAGCTGAGCAGAGGAGGGCTGTGCTGAACAAGGGCTCCAGTCTGAGACAGACCAGATGAAATCACTGCATGAGAACCTGACCACGTCCACAAGGTGTCAGATGGCACCAGCATCTATTAAATATACTCAAATTGGCTCCTCTATTTCAGAACCCATGAAATATTCACCACCGTTAAGAAATCAATCAAAGTCATGATTGTCAGCCTCAAAAAGGACAAGGAAAAAAAATTATTAAATAAGTGAAATTAAAATTGGCCTGTCTTACCCTCTGACAGGATAGCTTTGCGACAAGGTTAGCTGTGTGAGTTTGGGACGAGCACACTGGCTGGGCGTTGCCATGGCAGCCCGTCGTCGGGGAGGGTTTGGTTAGGAAGCCAAACCCACCGGACACCGGGCTGCCTGGTCACCATGACAACCATCGCAGCTGAGGGCGGAGGGGGCAATGGAGGGCTTAAGGGAGCAGGATGGACGGACGGAGGAGGGTGGTGGTGGAGGAGGGTGGAGGGGAGAGGGGATCACCTATTAGCCCTCCGCCACCTTCAAAGGCCCTCCAGCCTGTCCTTTCATCCCGTGTCAGATGGTGGGAGAGGAGAGAGAGGGGGAGGGGAGAGGTGTAGATGCACTTCCTCTCTCTCTCTCTCTCTCTCTCTCTGACCCTCCTGCCTCCCCCTCTCCCCCCTCAGGCTGTGCTGGGCTGAAGGTCTGACCTCCACAGAGCTGCCGGGGGGGCAGTCTGGAGAGTCATACCAAGCTCAGAGACACACACTGGATGGTAGCACGGCAACACACACACATACACACACACACACACTCACACGAGACACACACTCACACGAGAGACACACTCACTCTAGGGACATACATACATACACACACACACGGGAGACACACTTACGAGACACACAAACACACATGAGAGACACTCACAAACACACACACATTGAATCAGACACTATGACACACACACACACACTCTAAAACAGACATGATGTATTGTCACGCACCTCCATTCTCACATAGATTCACACATTTGTACATAATGACACATAGAGGACACAATGTTGCTCAACACACACACAAACACACCCACACACAAACACACACACACACAAACACACCCACACACAAACACACACAAAAACACACAAACACACATGCACACAAACACACCCACACACAAACACACATGCACACAAACACACCCACACACAAACACACATGCACACAAACACACCCACACACAAACACACATGCACACTAAAACTCCCACAGTCAGTTTCACACCTAGAAAGAACCTTCTTTCAGGACAAACACAAAGTCGTCCAGAGGTCAGATGTGAGCAGCTCCCTGTTTACACTGAACCATAGCAGCAATACCGTTTGTAGAAATACCAAGCCAAAAATATAATTACAGGTGCTTTAGCTGTAGCTGAAGACCCTCAAATGCACCTGCATGATAATCAGCACACACACACACACATACTGACATACACACACACACTGACATACACACACACATCTAGTATCCTGATTGTTATTGTCCTGTCCATATTGCTGGAGATCATCATGATCATTAGGCCATCTGCTGTAGTTAGAAGGGCACACACACACACCAACACAAAATGTACACTTCATACACTAAGTGTCATCAAAGATGTTTCCTTCATGCACTGAAGCGCAGGGATGTAACAGTCATTATTCTGCTAGAATCCCAGATTCAAACAGCTCGCTTCACACAAGCAAGACGAGCGATCAGAAAAAAATACGACATCAAACGACACAAACATCAACCGCATGCCAACACACACACACACACACACACTGTCGCAAACGCCAGTCCTCAGTAACCACAGCGACGCCGTGTCTGTCTCTAAGCTTCCGTCAGCCCGTGTGCGAATGTCTCTGCCCCCCTAGCCCAGTGTAACCCCCCCAACCCCCCCCCCCCCCCCCCCCCACCCCCACTGGGTCCTCCTAAGGGAGGGGCCCCTGGCTGGAGACCGCGATCAAACATGTAAATGAAGTAGTGTTCACCCTGCCCACACCATGTGCATCGTACAGTGGAGAGTACTGTGGTAAATCCTTATTAATGATGTGTTGGGATTCTGTTTAGTTTAGACCCTCTGTCCTCTCTCCTCAGTTGGAGTTTTCTGTGGAAGCGTTAACCGTTAAACGTCGACCTGTAACGGGGAGCTTGTGGGAGGTAATCCTGTTCTCAACACCTTTTTGGTTAGTGGATGATGGTGATATATAGTGTGTGTGTGTGTGCGTGTTAGAAAGTCCCTCTATCTGGGGCACAATTCAAATTGTGTCCAATTTGAGCTCTAAGAACCTCCGCCAACCAACTAAATTCTAATTCTAAATTCCGTTCCCCGTGTGATGAATAACCCACGCCGTCTGTGAGAAGATGAATGGGAGCAGGGCAGTAATGAGTCTGGGGGGGAGCGTACCATCCGACTGGCCTGCTCGACAGGCCTCACACCGCCTCTGCGGCGGCCATCTTGGATCCCCCTGGTATTGAGAACAGGATTCACCGCCACGAGGCAGGAGTAGATTCCTGTGTTGCCCTCTTGTCCAGCCCCCCCCCCTCCCACCTTCGCCCTTCATCCTCCCATCTAGGTTTAGAGGGCAGTCGAGAACGTGTCTGGTGATTGTGGATGGTGTTGTCGTGTTAAACATCAGTCACTGGTGTCAGAGTAGATGACTGTTTTTAGTTTCTGTTTTGCCTTCCTGTGTAACCCCGCTCTCTTCCCTCGCCCCCCCCCTGGTCTTTGTCTCGATCACAGTAGCTAGCCAGGATATGGTCGTGTGGTAGTAGACACAGTGTTTGTGTGATTGATGTGATTCCATATTGTCGTGTTTGGATTCGTTGCTCCTCACCATGTGACCAATCATGGAGCAGGGACTGGTGCAACACCAACCAAGGAAGGAGGTGACCCAGATAAAAAATAATAAAAAATAAAAAAAACAAAGAAAAAACTACAATTTTCTTCCTCTCTGACTACGACCGCACCTTCCCTCGGAACTCTCCGCCAGGCACAATGCATTCTGGGACCTTACTCTTGACTGACATCTCTACTTTGTCTCTGTGACACGGCCCCCTGTACAGTCGTGTGTGTGTGTAAGGGTGCCGCAATAATCTGCTCAGAGAGGAAGAATCCAGAGTGTTGCTGTATGACCCTGTATCAGTCCCTCTCCTTTCAGACTTCATCGAGCTGTTTGACGAGGGCCAGTCCAGGAAAGTCTTGGCTTCTCTGTGTGTGTTGCTGCAGTATTGCTATGCTGCTCATGTCTGGGGAAGGCTGCTTGCATACATATGGGGCCTGTTCAACCTTCTGGGGTCCTTGGCAGTAATAGGAGCTTAGTTCCAGTTCAACTTCAGAACAAGAGCTGTTTGAACTTCCGTCACTTAGTCTCTGTCCTCTCCCTGTTCTCTACCTGTCTCCCTGTCCCCTTCCTGTCCTTGTCCTTTCTGCTCCTTGTCCTCCCTGCCCCCTACCTGCCCCCTCCCTGCCCCCTCCCTGCCCCCTCCTGCCCCCTACCTGCCCCCTACCTGCCCCCTCCCTGCCCCCTCCCTGCCCCCTCCCTGCCCCCTCCTGCCCCCTCCCTGCCACCTCCCTGCCCCCTCCCTGCCCCCTCCCTGCCCCCTCCCTGCCCCCTCCTGCCCCCTCCCTGCCCCCTCTCAGTCCCCTGCTGTCCTCTCTCAGGCTTCAGTCCCAGACCTGCTCTTTGGGGACCTGATGCGGGGGATTCTAGAACGTGTGTCGACTCTAGATTGCATGTCCTCCAGGCGTTCAGTGTCTGAGGCAGACAGTCAGAGCTACAGCTGCTCCGATAATAGCAGTGTTTCATCTGGAGAATGTCTTGAGAAAGTAGGTTGAGTTCTCCCCTGCTCCCCGCCCTCTCGCTTACCCTCCCTCCCACTTAGCCACCCTCCCTCTCCCCCCCAGCCCTCCCCCCAGCCCTCGTCCCCCTCCCCTAGTTTGTCCTTGCCCGTGGTTGATTGGCCGGCGTCTAGACGTTCCTCTGTGCTCCAGCCCTCAGCAGATCCCCGCCTCTGTACCCGCCAGGGTGCAGCTACGCTGGGGTAACCCCGTGAGCCTGTGAGCGTCCTCTCCAGGAGGAACCACAAACACACACAAACACATAACAGCCTCATTAGCAGCAACTAAGTCTCACTAATGAAATATAAAAAATGTACAATGTGTGTTTTTCTACATCTCCCTTCAAGGTTATGGGGTAGACCCCCTCCCCCCTCCCCTTGCCCCCCTTGCCCCACTTCTGAAAACATCAAAGGAATTAGAGTACTTTGTTGTTGCTCTGCTATTCAGGCCAGGGTAAGTAGGATAGACAGGAACATTAACCGCTCAGACAGTCCTGTGGGCCATCTTCCAGCCCGGATCTCCTGAACGAATCCGGCTCTGATATCCAACTCTGTTTTGTGATATGTGCTGTCTGCAATATCTCTGAATTAGCAGTCTGGGATGTCAGAGTTTACTGTCTCGCTGGT